>JAAXOA010001155.1:0-17184 GCA_036561885.1 Salina celebensis
GAAAGAATAACCATAGATACATAGGTCAGAATCTGTGTAGTTACTTTTAACATTAAAATGCTGCAGTTAATAGAAAATTAAGCAAATTAATAGAATCACAGTATAGCAGTCATACAGGTACAGATACAGGTACTGATCTAGAATGTTTTTATTAAAAAATTAACGACTTTAACTGAATTTTGCATATAAAATCCATTGTTTGAAGCTGGATATGGTGAGCAACCTGCTGATTAACGCCAAAAAGGGTTAGGCTTTCGCAGGTAGTATGATACTTATCACAAAGGGATGATTAAGACCCAATATTGTCCCAAGAAAACCACAAAACCCATTACCCACACATCACACAGCCACGCATTAAGAACCCCAAGACCGCTGGATAGTGTCAGTTTTTTCAGCAGTTTGTCCTCTTTCCGCATTTGTTACGATGTTGTCATGTTGTCCTCAGATTCCAATGATAGATTCATTCGTTCCATCTCACTTGCTTAACAAAATCATTGATCCACCCATATATATTTTTACACCTGGGTAAATTTTATTGTTGGTTTAAAAACCGACTAGAAATCCAAATCTGCTTCCGTATTCTGTTGTCGACTAGTTAACGTAAAAAGAGAGAAACTCCTGGGCTATATGTAAATATTTGCAGGAGTCAACCGGCAAGGCACTACAAATTTACGTAACGTCATTTTAGCCTTTCGGGAAACGATTTTACTGTTTTCAGTTTTTCATATTGAAAATATAGTAAAAGGTCAGCTGGAAATTACACATCAATGTAGTGAAGTGAAAATCAGTTCATTTTGAAACAAAACCAATTTAAATTTTGACGCTTTACGCGCGAGCCTTTCAACGTATTACAATAACTTTTTATTAATTCCATAGCAATGGGATGTTGAAAAATGATGATGAAGGAATTTAGTTCTTTACTGCCCAAATGTGTTCCAGTAAAAATATTATACTATACCGATATCAAGCCTAAAGTCATTACCATTTTAATTACTAGGGTGAAAATTACAATTTGAAATTTTTATCTATTGATGAAATTTGCACAACTGTTTATAGGCAATTACTGTGCCATGCTAAATTTTTACATCCTTGATTTTACGAACCTAATTTTTGATTGAATATTTGTCTAGTTTGTCCATGTTTGCAGACTTACACATGGATATTACGTATCACAATTTTATTTACGTATTTGTCGTGTTGTCATATGGACTTAAGTTCAAATATGTCAATTGTAATATTAAATGTTTTTTTATTCTACTTAAACACACGAAAGAACTTTGTGAAAACAACTATACAAATGTCAATTGTACCGAAATGTAATGGTAATGGGGGCTGAAAAACGATTCATTCCCCTCCAAATGCCCTCCTTGTGTGCCCAAGCAATCCGAGCTAGTTAATGGCGCAATTAAAGTTAAATGCTCTATAAATATCAAAATATTTTTCTTCCCGATTGAAATAGAGCCCTTTAAGCTGAGCATTTTTGCTTATTGAACATATGCCTAATTAAACCATCTTCAATAGTTAATGGCACAATTAAAGTAAACAATAATGCTCCATTAATGACGAAATATTTTTCTTCCCGATTTAAATAGAGCCCTTTGAGCTGAGCATTTATGCTCTTTGAATCCATGATTAATATTCAATTGTCACCACCCTGAATTGAGTTTTTTTGCAATATACGTAATTCATATTCCCGTAAGCGTGATTCCCTTTCGCTACTTCAAGAATTCGTGTGCAACGGACTGGTTATTTCCCAGATTCTTATATCATCAGAAACGAACCATCATTATCTTTAACTGTGCAATTAACTCGTAATTATGACAAAACTAACCATGGGTGCACGTGAGTTGAGAAAAAATTATCAGCTGACAGTTCTATTGATGTCAACAATAAAAAAATTGCGTCAATAACGAACCATCATTAACTTTAATTGTGCAATTAACTAGTGAACCAGACTACATAGAAACATGAAACTAGGTTTGAGAAAACCTTGATACCTCACAATGATACCCTGAAAATTTGAGCCAGATTCGTCCAACAGTATTCGAGATATAAAGCGAACGGACGGAACATACAGACAGAAAATGCAATCCTATAAAGTAGCTTACGCTACTTAATACAGCCTGCGAAAATATGTTAGCAGGAGCATAGGTAATAATTTCAAATGAAAACTGTGAAAACAAAACGCATTAGCTTATAAAACGCATATTTCTAATGTATTTATTCTTTTAAAACAAACTACTTGTAACCTAACTTCAAAGCGATTGTAACCTAAATGTTTAGGACTTGCGATGGAGCATACTATCAAATGAAATTTATGCTGCTCACATAACCCCAAAAAGTTGCCCACACAGCTTTTATTGCAACTGCATCTGTAAAAAACTATGCCTTTATTCATATGAGATATTGCGTTTATGATTATTTAGTAGATTGAAGGATTTAAGTGTACGAAATAGATCCAATTAATTATACTTTGCTTTACTTAAGTTTACTTTGCACAACGTTTGCTTGCATTGCAATCACACAAAGATATTATTCCTTTTTTTGAGCTAATGCATATTTTACGTATAGAAAGATGTATGGGAAGAATCCTCTATATATATATTTAAATATTAGTAACAAAATCGTTAAACATTTCAGGTACGGCAGGGGATTGTGATAGTGAAGTATCATTGTTACGTTTACGTTCCGTTACATATATGTTCACGGCGGAGTAATTTTAAGGGATGCAAAGGGTGTGCGTCATTTTTCCTTTGTTTGTTTCATTAAAAGATTACTCCTTATTGCGCGTAAGCCCGAAGGTACACAGTACACAGCTGTATTGATAGGTTACTATATGCGCTTCAATACAAAATATTGTCCACTTTTATTCTTGCTTTCACTGCGTTACGGCAGCCGTGGATTCAAAAACATAACTGCATTAATCAAGTTGTCAATTAAATATCCAAAGTAGACCCCGACGATTGAGTCGGTTACTGGGAAAAACCCCATGCAATTGGTAAGTAACTGTATTTGCGCCTGCCAAGATTTGTATATCACGTAATTTCTTCTTGTCTATTCGTATTATAGTTAATTTCTCGCTTTGTTTTCAAAAAACCCTCTGATAGACCAGGTACCTTTTACAGTATTTTCATGCAAGCTAAGATTCCTAACAAAATGACAAAAGCAAGAACACCCAATACGCCATACACGAAAGTTTCAATTATTGAATGACATGTGAGTTAAAGTAATTCAACTGATCGCAAGGTGCAAAAGTCGTGCTCCAAATCTGCTAATCTTTCTTCTGAGTTTTTGGCCATCCTTGACAATGGTCTTTCAAATGTTTCAGCGAAAAAATTCGAAATCGGTACCGCGGTAGGGGCTAACTAAGAATGCCCTGAATGTTCCCTGGTGTGCTCGCCACACGTCACAGTTTTGAAGCCAGAAACCTGAAATTTTGCATGAAGGTGTACGAAAGGAACCTCTAGGATGCTCCCTTTTCGTTTTATGAAAATGTGGATTTTGGCGATCAGTTGAATTACTTTAACTCATGTTATAACTAGCCACGCCAACGATATTATGAACAACTGCCCTCCAAACACTAACGTTCCAACTGAAGCATCTACCACAGTTTTTGAATGAGCCGACAGAACAACCAGCTGGGAATAAACCGAGAAAGCAAAAGAATTTCCTAGCGCAGGAAGATTTCGTAGGATGGGAATACGATAATAATTAGAACAAAATACCCCACATGCTGCCTGCCCTAAAACTTTAGCAACTTCTACACAGCTCAAAACAGTCAAAGTGACACGGAGTAGAAAAAAGAGAAATATCTCCGGTATGCACCTGTCGTACGGATTGGGCAGGAGATATTGCTCAAAAATGTAGTAGAATGGGCCCAGGTTAGTCGCTACACTCATTATGGCCACCGGAATTGGTAAGATGAAAAACAAAAAGTCACAACTAAGTAGTATGCGTCCCATAATAAATATTGAAGTCGATTCGAATCCTCGTTGAGAAGTACCCACGACAGCTTTCTCTAATACTGAAAGAAACTTGCAGTTAGCGAACGGTTTCAAACATATGAAAGCAAGATGGTAAAGTAAGTGAAAGCAACTTACTTGAGAGTTCAATTCGTTGAAGAGTTGTAATATGTCTGAGAGTGTTTGGAAGTGAAGTGTTAAGAAGTCCCACGTATAAACTGACTATCATACACATGATTGCCCACTGTAGATGCACAATTACGGTGTTGAAAAGACTCTGCAGGATGTCCATGCACAGCCAAGAGTCACAAACAAAAACGTACACGTCCAAATCCACGGGAAATTCTTGAATCGTATTTTGCGAAGCCTAAGATAAAAAAGCTCATCGTCATCAAAACCTACTTCCAGAATGCCGTTGTATAGAAACTTCGATATTTTGATTTCAAGAGCTAATGCATTGACGATTAAAGGAGTAAGTGCTTTCTTTGACTTTGTATCCATTTTCTTGACTTGTCCCCATCGCATTGAACCGGTTTCTAGTTTGCGAACGCTTAAAAAATATTATAATATCATGAAGTATATTTAAATTTATCAAACATATCATCATGTAATGTAATGTAACCCAACCCGACTATTGATCTGTTACATAAAACCACGACTCGTGGCTTAGTCAATACTGGTCGTGCACGATGGGTGAAAGTTGCGGAAAAGTTTATTTAATTTTGCTCTAATGGGATGTATTTATCGTGTATTCCTGCTCCCAATTGGTTACAACTACAACAAAATAATAAATGTGCTCAGAGCATTATGTAAGCGCCTACGTAGTGAAACCAATTCAATAAAATTTGTTTCAATGTATCGCTATTTAGGCTTAGTAAAACCAAAGTGACTTTAGGGAATATCAGAGAATCCTTTAACCCCCAATTGTCGATTTCTAAAACAATCAACAACAAAAATATGTGCAAAGCATCGTCAGGCTTAACTTCGTCGGCCTTGGGCACCAATTTGAACTTTCCAAGAGTCCTCCAATGAGACAAGAATTGTAAACTAAACCGAACAGAAGCCCATTTATAATAGCCACCCATAATAAGTAGTTAACCACTCAAACAATTGGCAAAGAATCGATTTGATTGATTTCAATTTGTTCCATATAAACAGACAGATACCTTAAATTTTGTGTGGCTTACGTGGACGGAGGAATAAAAGCAGCACATATCAATAGTATTAGCAACAAAAAAATTGCATACCTATTAATTTATTACGTATCCGAGTACCCAGCAAATGTCATAATTTAATCCAAAAACGCCATGTAAACCCAGGTTGTGTCGTAATTTTAGTTGGGGAATCGACCATGTTCAAACATTTACACATTTTTTTAAAATGTTTTTTCGTTAGGTATGTACCAATCATAATATTTTGATGGAAATGGATAGAACTATGTAGAACTTTACATATACACTATGCTGGACCAGAAGATGTCACGAAGACTTAACTCTGATGATACTCAAACTAAATCATTTATATTTTTATTAAGACATATGGATTATCCATACAATCGTCCTAGGTTGATGTTTTTTAATGATCGGATCAAATTATTACATAACGTGCATGATTTCTTATAAACCTTCCTTATAAACGAACTCCTACAAGGAATCCAGTATATACTATATCAGCGCTGCCTCAAGCGGTTAACTTCAGTTAATAAAACAGAAATTAGATATTTTTGAAAATATATTTCCAGTAAAGCAATTTTGCCTTCTCTCATGCATGCTCATTGGAGTATTGCAAGAGACCAGTTTTTCTAAAATTCTCTAATAATACTAATAAAGCTTTTAAATATTTGGTTCTCTAACTTCATTAAATATTTTTTTATTTAACCAAACCTCGAAATATGTATATACCCTTTTTACTCATAGCTTGTTCATCAGGCTTGGTTTGGTCCTAAATACACGTAAAAAGCTTCATGTTCTTTGCTTGTACAATGTAAATGTCATAATTGATTTCGGATATATATTATGTTTATTCTATTCAACGTCAATAACATTTTAAGCCTTCATTTGGAAATATAGCTATTTTAGACAATTTTGCAGCATTTAGACGAACATCTTTATATTTCGTTATATTTATACCTCAAGCGAACTCAAAGTAGACAAGAAAATTCCACCAACCAGATTGAACCCTCCGAGTTTAGTAATCTACATTGAAAGGTAAAAGAAAGATTCCAGTAAAACATGATCAAGTGGAACATCTTGGCCATGGTTCTGCTCTCTGATCAACCTAAGTACCAATACTAAATTTTGCTTATATAGACCAAAGAAACAGACCAAGCATTAATTTCAGCTGTCAGCACTCTGATCAAATCATCATGCAACTGTAAGCTTTAAACAGAGTTTAGACATACTTGAGATAATAGATAGAGTTTTTTCACAAGGTACAAGGATTGAATGACATTGAAACATTTTAAGAAGACTTAATATGGATGGAGTTTATAGCAGTATCTGATGATTTCGGTTCCACGTTACCCCACTCATAAAGTATAAGCATATCAAAACAACAGTAGACTAATCATGATCGTAAGAAGAATCAAAACTCTAGATCACTGGGCGAAAGCTGCTAATTAGTGTTTTCCATGTTTTGTCGTAATTGCAGCCTATATGGAAAGGATAGCATGTTAGCTTCCCACAGAAAAAAAATATTTAATTTGGCTGCAAGATGAGATTTTAGCTTGGTTTAGCTCTAGGTGCTTGCTAAGAAAGTTCTCTGTCGAAGAAACTATAAAGCATAAGCAGAAAGTACGTCAGTTTTGGATTTTCGAAATAACTTTCATTTCATTCGTAATATTTTATTCCGAAGCTCTTTCTCTACAAAAGGCATGCCTACGATTTACAAAGTAAAATTTGAGCCCTTCTCAATGACTTCATGCACACGTGATCCTACCTCCATGTTTCAAAACACGTAACGTTTACTGACCCGTGTGTTCAGTTCGTAATTGAAATCTTGAAACTATGTAGTAATTTCACAGATTATACACTACAACAGAAAAAATCTTTAAAAATGACAAAAAATCCTTGTCACGGAAATGCCGTCGTCGCCAGTCCTCAAAGAGTAATTCAATCCTATCAGTGTACCGTACGTGAAAAAACTACAGACGTTCTTAGTGATCGTTCTTCTGTAATTAATGTTTAGTCATTTAGCATTGTGTTGCTTTTTCCCTGAACAAATCGTGATATCAATGGGAAGCGTGTGTCATTGACATGTTGACAGTTAACCACTTATTCAAAACTTTCGAAAAGTTGCATACGCAACAAGTGAACGAAGCAGTACTTTGGGACTGCAGAAATTTGAATAGAACAATAAATTACTATACTTATATACTATTAAATAATAAAAAATATACTATACTTCTAAACAAGGAAACTACAAAACGTTTGGAATCAATTTACAATACTATACTATTGGAACTTCGGTGTTTAATATGTGATTACTGATTAGGATGAACAAATTCTTTCTCGTGTGTTACCAACCAAAACACTACTTATAAACAGACTCAACAGGGAGTATGGAAGTCACCCATAGTCATTAAGCGCAAAAGAGATAGATTAACGAAATTGAGTGTGAGAAAGCTTTACCAGGAAACTTTGTTATAAGGTCTGAAGAAGGCTCAAGTATGGAAGTAAATAATTTCAGTCGTGTGTTACGCAAGCGGGCAGGAGTTCATGTGTATACATCAAAGGTTGTTAAATGTATCAAGAGTAGGAAGAAACGGGCGAAAACAGGGGTTACAAAGCTAAGCGTAGATAAATTGAAACTACTGATATTAAAAAATATTTTTGTTAGAAACAAGGCCCAAGATGGGTATGACAACGGGACGATACAAGTCACCCAATGCCGTGGGCAATGTGCGACTTTGGATGAGCACTTATCACTACGAGGTTTGGAAAACTGTCAGGCGGAGGTTGTCGAAGAAAATGAAAAGTCTGTAGCTCAATTGCCAGGTTTGCCTCAGAAGACCGAAAGGGAAAGCGATATTTTGTCACAGGTTGCAGATCGATGGGCGCCAAGTATGGTTCTCGACTCGTTTAGAAAGGTTGTACGAAGAGGGACTCAAGATGGAAAGTTTCTGGAGGTGGGGTGTGGACAAAATAAGAAAACAAGTTAAATGCTTAAAAAATATTATTTGGAAGAATTTCACAAATGATTTAATATTTATTATTAACAATTTTGTTAAACCTGGATCGGATTCAGTTAATGTGTCCAAAAATATGTAGGGAAAAGGAAAGTCTACAATTAGTAAGTAGTAATCAAGATTACTTTTTAAGAATTACAAAATAATACAGTGACAACAAATAATAAATTATGACCTGCAGACAACATTTAGTATTGTATACTCTATTCTGGCTGAAACTTTTGATGGACAAGGTTACCTAATCGCCATACATATTTGGTGGCAATTACATGTTGCACTTTACATTAATAAATTGATCGATCATCTCAAATTGAGAACTGAAATTTCGAGATGATTTTTATACATACATAAAATATTGATACGTGAGCCCTTCTAGTTAAGAGAAAGCATCATCACTTCATCTGTGTATTTATATAGCTGAGTAACTTAACAAGGTCGAACTGAAAATCATTCGTCCAAAATCAACACATCACAATGGTGTCAATTTTACGTAACTCAGTGACTAAATATTTCTCAAATGACGCATTTCATCAAACCAATTGATTGTAGGTTAATACGCAGATTGTAGATTGTTGCAGAATTGATAATTGAACTGATTAGTTTGATAATCGTATCATATTCTTCACGTGCAAAATCACGTCACAAACTTAGCAGAGTTGGGAAGGAGGCGTCGCGGCAAGAAAAGGGGTACCTCTTGCGATGTCTTTTCTGGGGAAACTTACGCATGTAAAATATGGAACCCATTGTTGGTAAGGCAAAAAACTCAAACATATAAGTGTGAAGATTTTGATGCTGCCAATGATTGAGTATACAACGGATAATCCGTGAAAAAATCAGAGTTGTAGGTTGCTGCTTCCATCGTTCCGAGACAAATTGACAATGGTTGCCTATAATAAAGTACTTGAAATGATTTGTTTCTATTCATATTTCGAAATCAAATAAGTATGATACCAACAACCGAGGAACAGTGTCAGTCAGAACCCCTTCACAGGCGAGGTTACCCTGAAAATTTGGCGGTTGGTCCGGAAGCTTATAATTACTTTTGATTAGCTTCAAAAGTGAATGATCGAAAGCAGCCTGTCTATACGGATCCGAGTAAAACTAGGATTCTCCCAAGAAGTAATCTGATCGTGTGAAGAGGAGTCTAAAAAGTATATCACTTGAGCTCACATAACGCAGAAAGAAAGCAAGCTCAGAAAAGTGAGCAACAGAATCGTGGGAGCCTCTCCTTGATACACGGTGAAAGCAGACTAACAAACAAACAAAAAGTGTGGTGACGAGGGTATCTCCAGACCAGAGGAAACTTCGCTTTCACAGCTTACAAAATTCAAATTTTTACGAACGATCATAGTCCCCATCACATTGCCCCTTCGTAGTACCACCCAATACGAGCTTTGGTCCGTAACTCTTTCAACCCTGGGAATTGTATGGTGCAACATTCATTTACTATTTGTACGAAATTAATTTGTAATTGGTATTAGTATTTTTATTAAAATAATCTTAGTATTTATAATTCAAATAGAGAATTATAAATGAAAACTTATATGTTAACGTTACAATATTCTGGTGCATTTAAATCTTCCTATTAATTAAGTGAAATTTCAATTTAAATAATTAACCCTTCTGTTTAACCACGTACACATTTGCCTTTGCATTCAATATGATTTCGTCAATTTTTTCTGTTTGAATTTAAGCACTAAGCACACAAATTAAATGTTACTTCTGTATTTGTCCTGCAACATTCATTGAAACCATAAACCAATGGATTGGCTATGGAATTCGCGATCGCCATTATGAAAAGTGCATCTTGCACATTCCCGTCCAACTTCGCTGCAGACTTTTCGTCTATTAAGTACCTGTCATAAGGTTTTTTTCAATTAAAAATGCCAGTGAGACAGTGCAATTCTCAAAATCAAAAATGGAAAATGGGTATCACTGTTTAAAACTGGATGCCTTACCAGGTCGAAATTAAAACGTACGGTGTCCAGCTGGCAACAAAAGCAATCACAATCATTGCACTGACTTTGAGAGTCCGAAGTTTCGCTCGGTGAAATATCGGTGTTCCGTTACGCCTGGAAAAAGTTGGGCCATCTTCACCTGTTGTAAAAATTCACTTCTTAGTCCACATAGAATTTTTATAGGAAATTGGCTGAATAGCTGAGATTCATACGGGCTTCGTTCGTGTTTCGGGTGATGTTGAGAAGAATCGCTCCGTAAGAGTAGATTATCATACACAATGGGAAAAAATACATCATTATCAGAGACAGCCAAGTGTTTGCTTTTTCCAGGAGTGGATACCAAGTATGTAGTAGTACATTGGTGAAAGTTGGGGTACAACGGATGAGTCTCCTGCCGAAACGCTATACTCTGAAAGAGTGAAGGTTTAAAATGGTTTAATCATAAAATATTTCCATGTTTCCGCAACGGTATTTTACGATTAAAATCAAGGAATATTTGGCCTTTATCTTTCAAATATCAAATTTTGACTTATGGAGGTGTAGGGCTCCACTAGTATCTTAATGCGTAAACAAACCATAAACTTCCGGGTACACTGACCTGAGGTATTGCGCAAAGTGTAGCTGCCACCCATGCCGTTTTCAATAAGATTTTTATTCTGCGATATGCATCGATTACTCGTAACGGATGAACAACCGCAAAATACCGGTCCAGGCTAATGCAGACGATTACAAATGAGCTCAGATAAAGACCAAATGCTCGGAAGAACATGATGACCTTGCCTAAAAAATATACATTTAATGCCTGATATCATAGCTAAAACAGTACTCAAAATTAATGCATTTACAATGAACCTCTCATTTTCACATATACACAGGAATGATTCTACAATAAGTAATTGTTAAATGTAACTAACGATTTATACCATTTGATCGTTAACCGGACAAGTTTATGCAAGATTTCAAAATAAATTTTAAAAAATAAGAGGTTTACTTCACTTACACATAAAATTCCCCGCATATCACCCGATGGAGAGCCTCCAAAACATTTCCACTGCCGCCACCATAAAAACTACAATCAAATCCGCAATGCACAGGTGTAGATAGAGGCTATTGACTGGACTTCCCCTCTGTCGCAGTCTCTTGACAACCCAGATTAATTCAGAAAAATTTCCGATGGCAGCCACAGTGAAAATTATAAAATATGCGTAAATTCGTGGCCACGCCGCATCATCCACAACTCTCAAGTTTTCCGGAAATTTTTCATGAAGCGTTGTATTCATTAAGAAATCCCAATCTTTCACGCCTCTTTCGACCCTGCTTTTTGTATTATCCGATCCGAGGTCCAGAGCCAGCATGCTGGCTTTCAGATACTTATTGACCGTTACAGCCAAAATATACTGAACGCTTACAATTTTACAAGGAATGACGCGGAAGTTTGTAAGTTGGACAGAATTTGATAAACGTATATACTATTTTCTTTTCAAAATGTTCAACTAATTTCAGGAAACAAAATTTATACAAATTCCGGTTTTTTAATGCCCACAAATGTTTCCGCGAAACTGTTTACTTCCCTACTGCGTTGTTAAACAGCCAATGCACATTTCTTTTATAATATTCAAGGAGCGACTGCTGGGTTTAATTCTTAGCTTACAAATTCTCGTTCTCTTTTTATGGTCCATTGTGAGACAACTGACGTTAATTTATTAAAATTCAAGAACCGGATATTAGAAGTTTTAAAATCTGGGACATCTGGCTTTTTGGTGAGAGGCCATACTTTGAATTACATATCTTAAAGCTCTTTTGTAAACATATTGTCCTTATCAAACTAAGTTGGATTTCAAACATGATATTAATGCTATTTATATTTTGCCTGTTTTCGCATGGGGCAAGGTGGACGTATGTAGTTTATACCTTGGATACATTACTTTTCTCTTTTTATCTAAAGACGCAACAGGAAGGAAGCCACCTACGTCAAGTCCAAAATAGAACCTTTTATTATGGATGAAAATGGGAATGCCAGCTAATTTCTGCACGTAAATATTACACAGATTTTAAGTTTACCTTCATTTGGAGTTGGACTTTATCTGAGCCTATGTGGGATGCTCTTAAATATTTTTATGCTTTTAAAATTCCGTCATGCCTTCGAGTTAAATGGCTTCAAATATTTCTTAGGTGGACAGAACAATAATCACTACAAAGCTTAAAGCGGGAGTCGAAGACACAATTTAATTGCGGACTGTAATGTTTTCTTAGCTCAGATATAAGCATCTAAACTATTTTGGATGCTTGGAAGTGCTTCAGGTAGCCCAATTCAAACAAACTTGTCACGGTTTTTTTTTAATTGCTGAATTGTTTTCTCTATATTGCCTTCTTGGTGAGCTGTCATGTCGCTCATTTCAAATTGTAGAACGGTGTAAATGCATTTTATTGTTTGGGTTAGAGGTGGTATAAAAATGAAAGCTTTCAGTCATAAAAATTACTCGAGAAATGTTTCCAAACAGTTAATACCGTTGTTTTGAAGGGAATCTTCCTTGGTTTAATCACTGAACCAATACGTTAAAGAATCATAAAGTCACCTTGAAACATTTCTCGAGCATTTTTCATGCATGTAAACATTCTGTTTTACTTCTCCTCCAATCCCAAATTTCAACGAAACAGTTCCTCTCTTTCAATACAAGTAGCGTATACAGTGAAGTCCCTCTATAACGTACTGCTCTATAACGGTCATCCCTCAATAACGGTCGGCATCTCTTCCGCCCGAGGTCCATTTATAGTTTACAATTTACATATACTTATAACGGTCCGTCTTTATTACGGTCGATAATTTGGCCGCCGAACGGTGACCGTTATAGAGAGATTTGACTGTATAAGAATATACAAATATCTTTGAATGCAATAACATTAGTAAATATTCATAGACAAAAATAATAATTAATGTTCCATGCCATTGTTTCATGTATAAGACGGTTCTTCATGGTCATTCTATACGGTAAAAACTAGGGATGTGCTGGGTTTGGACTCCAGACTCGGTACTCAGCCGAGCCAGTGCAATTAAAGTAGTAAGGGGTATATCAAAAATGGAATTTATTGTGTTTGAGACACGTAAACTCGTGTGGTTTCTTCATCCAAAACTGTCATGAACATTGGCAAAGGTGTTTAAAATGCTTCAATATAGGACATTTATCGCTTTGGATTCCTGATGAGGTTCTCAATAATTTAAGCACGCGATAATTAAGCTATCAGCTTGCTGAGCCGGAAAAAATGGGTTAAAAATTACCGTGTACCCGGCGAGCCTACTCGGCAGAGTCTTTAATAAATTAATTAATAAATTTTTAAATAATTAATTTTTAATAAATACCCGGACCGAGCGAGTCCGAGTATTTGGTGGACCCGGCACATCCCTAGTGAAAACGTAATGCATGATGGATTTTTCAACGAGAATAATATTTAACCTTCACACAAAAAGACCCATCTGGAGAATCAATTTTAAAATGTACGTTTTTATTTCAGTTTCAAATTAAGTTGCACATCAAACAAACTCAAAAAAGATTATAAACTAGTCATGTTACAGGAATCTTCGAACTAGTTTGTAACAAAATGCGTTTGCTTGTTAGACCATTAAAAACATACGTACCAACTTAACAAAACAAACCCGTTTTGGATACTTGGAAATAAATAATGACAGCATATAATAGTTGTTAAAAAATCCATTGGATGGTTCAAAATGTACCATAACTTAACCTCAGGATATCATTATTACAGCCGCCACAAATAAAGTAAACGCACAAAATATATTAGGAAACCACTGGTTTGGAATAGATTTGAAACGTGATAATTCAATGACAAGTCCACTTGTTCGGGTCCATTTCCGCAAACGAATAGCTTTTTTGTGAGAAACATCCCTAAATTTACAAGTTCGACGTCATGACAAGTCTTTGGTAATTCATGGTAAGACCAAAGTTGAGAAGACCAGAATAGATGTAGATTATCTCTCCAAATCCAAGTTTGTCTGAACTGAAGTTGGCTGGGTACGATGCAGCTCATGGCTTCCTCGCCGTTGTTTAATCGGTGCTTCTGCTTCCAGGTCTAGCAACAAATGGGGAATCAACACAAAGTCTTATATTTCGAACTTATTATCCATACCCATCTTTTACTTTTCTCGTTCAGATAGGCACCCATTTTATTGAGTCCATTGGTAAAAACCAGGTACTCACCTGACGTATATAAGTATTGCCGAAACGCATGGTAACAGCAGAAACGCCAAATAGAATAAAGTACCAGTCCTAAAATGAAGTAAAACACGAACATGATTATGAGAGCCTGTGATGGATCCATGCTGCTTGCCACTGACAAACTAGGCCTACTCAACTGCTTTCACTTACTTTTATACCGAAAATAACCACTGCCTATTGCAATTGCAAGGAAAAATACTTCATAATTTCGCAGAGTAGTAAACAAGTTTGCTTCAAGTCTCCAGCCAAGGTTATTTTTATAGACGACGTACTGTCAACTAGCTTAACAATATGGAATGGATTGTGAGACTCACCAAATTGGCAAGGGAATGTAAAAATACGACCATCGTCCAGTTATATATCACTCGCAACTTTATGTTACCGTCATTATCGCTTCTAATTTATCTATATTCTTAGAATTCTACTTCCGGTTTTACAGCCTACATGATGACGTGGAGAACTTTAGAATTTTGATGATGCAATACTCACATTATGAGATGATTTTTACGAGATGGTATTTATACTGAACACATATTTATACTGACTTTATCAAAAGAATTAGAAATTTGGGATCAGATGCATCTTGAATTTCTACAATTCTTTCTTCCATTACTTGTTTACACTTCAGCACTAGTTCAAGTCCTCTGGAGTCATTGCTACAACTGAAACGAACTGACGCGTTATCTTTCACTAGTTTTATTAAATAAAGTCGATAGAAACATCCAATTCCCTTGAATTTGTATGTTATATCTGAGCACATAAACCTCCTTTAAAAATATCTTTAAAGAACCGATTTACTCTATAAGACTCCTCTATCTGTCAGGTTATTTTGGTCATCTTTGTGGGATTCACACAAAGCTCAGAAACAGGGAACCAATGTCATGCATATAACGTCTGCTATTTTTCGGCTACCCTATATTTCATGAACAGTTTGCTCATCAACCAGCCAATCATTTCTCCGCTTCAAACAAAACTAACAGCGTCAAATTTTGCGATAGAGCAGGAATTCATTTAAAATGCACGTGTTGGACAGGGCTTCATGCAGTGACGGTAATAAGATTAGCAGATTGGGGTAGTTTGCTACAAGAAATGAAAACCAGGTTGTTATAGCAATGACTTTTTAGTTGCCAGAAGTTTATACAAAGAAATTTGAAGAAACTTCATGAAAAAGTAGGAACTATTTTCATTTTTTTGCCTGTGGTCCTGATTCCTCATCAGAAGAGAGAAAACTGGGAATGATGACCTCCGATAGAAGAGCAAATATTCACCGCTGTCAACAACAGCTGCATTGCACGTTTTAACGTACTTAGTAAATGTAGATGTGATGTTGGCGTATTGATGAAAAGAGCCCATAGAAATTTATTTTATTTCATTGTTAATTCAAAATATTGTGTAATATGTGAAACTCTAGTGCCGGTAGTGAAATTACACTTAGCTGGATGTGCATAAAAATATGAAGATATTATAAGACGGTAAGCCTGCTTATACCAAAGTAATAAGTAAATTCATGTCACAGGAAATGAATCATTTATTTTTTATTCAGAAAAAAATTATTTGAAAGAACTAGACTGGTCTCTAAAATCTAAAATAAGTTCTTATTTTATATAAGTACAAGAGTAGGTCTAATTCCGCATACATAACATATTATGAATGGTGTAACATCCAAAGACGATACGGAACTACTAAATTTAAAAAAAATAACTTGGGTGGAAAAATAGAGCTTGAGTTTACAAGTTGTCATGGTTTAAGACATTAAACCCAAACATCTGCAGTAGTTTGGTACAATGAAACGTTCTGACAATCTCCTCCATGACCTAACAAAACTGACTGTGTCAACGGTGCTCCCTCGCTCTGCTGAACGGTTGAAAATCTGCTGTAGTCATCATTTTCATGAATCTCAACTCTACTTTCTCCCCTTGAATTAGTTTCAATATATGTTGAGAAGGTTTGCCGTAGAGTCGTTATGTTCCAACTCCATACATGACGAAATGTAGTTGGCAATCGCGTTATCTGCTTGGCAAAACGGGTGCTTACTAACCATAGCGATGCAAAAGGGGTTATGCCCAGAAAGAGAAAGCCTACGCTTGTTCCAATCCACACTGCTTTGTTGTTCCTCTGCGTTACTGGGTGGTTTGGAAGTCTGGCTTTGATTCTTCCATAGCTTTTCATGACGCACATAGGCGTCAAGATTAATGTGAATATCACAAGATACAGTGTGACAATTCGCAAGCTTCGGATTTTTCGCCTCAGTGACTCGGAAGGTACTGGCTGGAATATTAATATTAAGATTCATCAACAATTTGTAAATATTCGTATTATTATCCAGATACTAAATTTATGAACTTACAGATATTACTAGAAGGTAATTCACTTTTTGTTGAAGCGATATAATTGCTATATGAATTTAATGTTATGTTTAGCGAACTATTCAAAACGCAAAATAAATAATTATGATCATAATCTTACCATAAACGAGAACAGACACCAATCCTAAGTCAAAGACCGTAAATATAAGTGCTTCGTGCAAAATAGTTAAGACAAGGCTTCCAAAGAGCGGAACCTGGACAAATTGCAGGAAAAAAGTTTTGGTTAAGTAATTTCTAACTATCAAAAAACTTCAGTCATGGAGCTGAAGATTCACAGAACCTGTTTGCAGCGCCCAGCATGCCCTGCTATTTCAGCCGATTGAGTAGAAGCAACAGTGAAAATGATGGGAATGTTGAGAATGCCTGCGACCGCCCACACACCGAATATGATTGGAAGGGACCAAAGTTCCCCTCGCCTGTGAGCTTTAAATGCGTGTATTCTTTCCCATACGAGGGCAGCTATGTTGGCACCAAACGCTG
>JAAXOA010001156.1:0-17183 GCA_036561885.1 Salina celebensis
ACTTCGCATGCGCCATTTCCGTGGGAATCAAGAGCTTCCATGGATCCTCTTCGATGACAATTACAGCAACGAATTCCAACAGTTGCGGGCACTAAGGAAAAAAACGCTCGTTTTACCTGGAGATCAACTCACCATGGGTAATGTACAGCAACTATCTCTCAAATAGAAATATTTTATCCGTGTCTCATTTGCAGTTTCCGATTTTATTTTTAGACTGCTCATTCGACAATACCTGGACTAATGGCAGCGTAGTTGGAGGTTTCCGAACGGTACAAGAAATGTGTTTCGGCTACATTGTATTTTATTCAAAAACAAGAATCACAGACTACTCTTCCTGCAGTAGTAGCATCGTGTCGCCCACGCAGCGCCAACGTTTCCTTGGCGTAACGAATATGACACGGTATGAATCTCAGCTAGACTGGGTTGCAACCTCGCCCTCTTCAAGATTCCTTCTTGGGCGGACCCTTACAGAAATTTCAGACAACTTTGTTGACTGGACACCTGCATTACGACGAGAGCTGGCCCAAGTCCATCTTCGACATCCGCATGTGGGTAGATGCACTAAGTTGTTGCATAGACGAACTCCGGAGGAAATTCTGATGCTAACCCAACCTATCCCCCAACGCGAATTAACATTTCCTAGTACTTACATTCCAACCTCAGTCAACACTGAATCAAGGTATGCTGGCCCAGCATCCTACCCACGTGCAGTACCCTATGAACCGAAAGATGACAAATGTCCTGTGGCAAACCGAAACAGAATTTCTCGAAACAGTGCATAAGGTGCCGTTTTTACTCTTTTATCAGTTAAATATTTATTTATTTGCTAATATTTATATTTCATGTAGCCTTCATTAAGGAATTGAATAAACTTGTCTGGTCACTTACAACATACCTCTTAAAATTAAAACTCAATTAGTAGTTGTGCAAAAGCGGCAGACTTTACAAATTATCTTATCTTCAAACCAAATATATTTTACTTATCAGTCTAGCTTTTGAAGAATTGGGTGCATCCGTAGCAAGAAATCTGCACATAATAAAAAGATAATGAAAAGAAGTCCTCGAAATTGTTTGGGTAAGGTTATGCCTAGTTGGTGAGGAATTTGTAAGAAAACAAAAGGATAGTAATTATGAAACGATTTAATTTTTTTGTGGGCAGTTGCATGATATTTGTAAAACGATCCTCTTTTGCAAACCATCCGTCAAAGTGTTTTGCTCATCAATTTTAAAATTTCAAAAAAATGCGTTGTGTAAAACAAGGAATTTACTTGACCTAATATTTTACAACCTCACTATAATTAGCGTTTTATCTTTACCATCTTACAAATATAATTAGCTGCTACAAAATCCCCAAAAAATGTATTATGTGTTGGTTCTCACTTCAAATTTGTGCATAAATGCATCCTGATAAGGCTTATCATTGACATTAATTGTAAACAAACAAACTCATTTGATAAACTATGCGTTCTGTTTTCTTGTGTTTTTTTTTCACGCCAATGCAATGCGTTTCGTGTGGTCATCACCCACTCTAGTCGTGCTTAAAATGCGCACGCGCCTATAATCTTGCTAATAGGCTTGGTTAGTATTTTGATAAGATCACGTAGCACTTGACGTTTCTAAAACGTCAACAACCTTAAAAATTTAAATGTAGTTTAGCCAACCTAAAAATATTTAAATTGGATGTCGTATTTTACCCAAATTTCACCCTATATATTGCATATCACATTACTAGTTTTGCGGTGCGTCATCACTAACTGCCATATACCACACAGATGAATTTTTAAGGGTTATAATTTTTTTTCTGGGTATTTTTTGTCCTCGTTTTTTCCTTTTTCCCACCTACGTATTAAACAAAATGAGGAAATATTTATCCCAAGAAAATTTGTTATTTAGCAATACTCGAAAAGAAGAAAGGGAGAGGAAAAATCAAATTTCAATAAATAGAAGGGAATTTTTAAGGGCAGAGCCTTTGCCTCCTAGATTGCTAGTAAATTTGTGAAATAAACTAATTGGATTCTAAATCATTATATGTAAAAAAATAATTAGGGCAGAAGACGCTATAATATTAGGAAACAAAAATACAAAATCATCTAGCACCTACCAACCCAATATGAGATTCTGTTAGACCAAACAAGCTACCCAAAGCAAATCTAGGGAGGATTCTAACGGCTACAATTATAAAATTAAGTTGCATGAAATTATCTAGATTTTGTTTTGAGCAGAAGACAAAATAGCAAATTTGCAACTTACGGGTTTGTCGTAATTTTGTAATAGCAACATTTTGTTACCCTGTCCCATTCATTGGATTTTGCTTGATACGGTTATTTGTAAGATAAGCATCTTTTATGACATTTCATTTGCTCTAATTTGCATTTCATTTCGCTAAGTCGCCTTAAACAAATCTTTGTTTCCGTGTAATCAAAACTAGATCAGAACTAGAACTGCAAATTTCAAAAGTTAAAATAATTATGATTTGTAAGCCAATCCAAGGTTGGAAAGATTACTTTCATGACCTGTCATATAACTCGATGTAATTGCAAGGTGAATAGCTTTTGCTCCAGATAGGTAATAGGATTTTAATTGAATCTTATGCAAACCTAGCAACAAATCTAATAAATTTTAAGGTAGCTATTAAAGTGGCAAGTTTTCAAAGAGTTGACGCGCGTAGTGCAGTACCAGATAGCCTTTAGGTATTTGCTTTATAGGATTACCTGTCAATTTTCAAATTCAGCTACTGCATTACGTCAATAGTAATTACAACTAACTGTAACGAAGATCTTTTTGTATGAACAGCCCCGTGAGTTTTATGACACCGACACCTGCTCTTTGAGAAAACTAGACGATAACCAATTTTCATATAGCCATAAATCTTACCGCAACGGCTTTGAAAAAGGGAAACTGAAATTGTGAAGCGCAGAGACATAATACACTTATGCAACCACAACCGGTTTACGTATGAGCGACAATAATATTATTTATAAACTGCCTTGAGCAAACACTCGTTTAACAGAACAGACAAAAAAAATCAACTTTATTTTAAATAACAACAGTATCAAATGTAACAATATTGCACGTTCAACAATCTTCGCATTTGAGCAAATTTAAAAGAATTTTTCCCCTTTTTGTTAAGAAAAGCGAAGCCCTTGACGCAAAATATTTTTCATGGGCTCTAATGGTAATTAACAGTGAACAAGTTTTGTTTGCGATATTGATGTTTCTTTCCGTGGTGGTGGTGATGATGACCTTTATGATGGTGGCGAGGAGGTCCGTGGTGATGTCCTGAATGATGGTGAAGTCCTGAATGATGATGTCCTGAATGGTGATGATGGTCGTCATGGTGGTGGTGATGATGATGATGGTCTGCTTCCGGTCCTCCAGTGATTTTCCAGTTGAGTGGAAGTTTATCGACCATTTTGTTTGGGATGTTGACAGGGACTTTGTAAAGCTCCACTTGAACTGGAGGAAGCTGGGCTACCTTTTCCAGGAATGTGAGGGGATTGTGGTGTCTGGAGAAAAGCAAGGCTTTATTGAGAGCCACCTTGCCCAGACGGACAAGCGTGTCTTTGTTCAAAGGTAAAGGCTCTTCGCCTTCTGGATGGTGCTCTTCTTCGTGATCGTGACCTTTGCCTTCATGGGCTAAGACGTCTTCAATGGAAACCCCAGGAGGGATTTCATACTCAATTGTTTCATCGATAACATGAGTTGAAGTACCATCGTCAGAGAATGGGTGGCCATTATCCCCATACACGTGTTTCAAAGTGCGAAGAGGACGGTCGATTGGAGGGGCTTGTGGTCCTAATCCGGCTGGAAGAAGAACTTGATGTTCGTCGTCAGTTTCTTTAAGCTCTTGGAGTAACAAGTTCTTCAAGACAAGACCACTAATGTCCCGGAGATTTCCAGAGTTGCTTAGCAACGCGATAGGCTGTTGGAGAAGTGGTTGGGTGTCGGTTTCAACGACTTGAATTGGAGCTCTTAATGATGGGGATGGAGTGGGCTCACGTTTTGGGTCATCAGCAGAGTACTTTACGCTGTCGCCATAATCCAGTGTGGATGGAGGTCGGTGACTAGCTCTTTGGCGATTTGCAGCGATTTGCGCGAGAAGAGAGTATTCAAGAGCTTCACGGGGGTCGTATTGATTTCCAGAAGCAATGCTTCCCTGCGTGAGTGAATCCTTGGCCAATTTAAACTTATGAGGAATGTTGATTTCAAGCTCGTTAGGAGATGGCGCACTAGATTGAGTTGACATTGGGTCAGAACCTGAAGGTCGGTTAAGGAGTTGGTCTCGTGTCGGCTGTGGAAATTCCCCCGAACGGACAGCTTGAGCAATTTCACGAAGGGATAAGGGACGGGGGAAGGGCTTCTCAGATAGTGGATGAGCTGTGTCAGTCATAGCACTCTGCAGAAGCTGCGACATGGCGGCATTGCGAAGTTGGTTACGCAAGAATGGATTCACTCGCGGCACGTTTTGGTAAGCTTGATATTGTCTTACATTAGAAGCGGTATTGTTATAAATGTCTTCAATGGTGCCACCGTCTGGACCGCCACGAATGATGACATTTTGGGCATGAATAACGACTTTGGATGAGCGTCCTGGATAAACTGGAGAATTAACGGATTTCCCAATGACCACATCTTCATCGTCGACTTTAACGGAATTAGTGGGAATTATTTCGAGCTCGTTTGAGTCACCTTGGGTACGGGGACGAGAAGACAAAGAGTTGCCTTTATACTCGGTTTTGCGAATGTCATCGTCGACAGAGACACGGACTCCGACACCTTTTGCAAGCCGAGAACCATCATTGTCAAGGGGAACCCAGCCTGGAGCTTGAGTTGGAGGATAAATTTGTTGCAGCGGTAGCTGTTGAGTAGGAGCAGGAGGAGGAACAAAATGAGGTTGAGGAATTGAAGGCTGTTGAACCGGTTGACGCTGGCTGATGCTGGGATAGCTGAGCATAGTGGCGTTGTAAACTAGATTGTTGCTGCTGCGGTGGGTGGGCATATTGTTGTTGAATGTTTGACGGTTGCTGGTGGAACTGTTGGGGTAATGCAGGTGCATAGTGTTGTGGGGGTGGAAGATACTGAGGCTGTGGCTGGGTATGCTGAGCAATTGGCTGCATAGGTACTGCAACAACAATACCCGGCCCAGGAGGAGATGGCGGAGCTGGAGGAAGACCATGTGGAGAAATTGGTCCTGAAGGCCTTAAAGGTACTGGTGGGGGAGCTACTGCTGGGATATTAGAAGAAGCTTGAACATGAAAATCTTCACGATTTCCAGCGGGTTGAACTACTCCGCGGGGATGAAACGGCCGTGGAGGGCCGAATGGTGGTGGAGCAACCGCATGGAAATTTGTTGACCCTTGACCCTGAAGGTCACCACGATATGACATAGGTGGGCCAAAGGGTGGTGGTGGCGCAACAGATAACATGTTAGTAGACGCTTGCACTTGAAGGTCACCAGGCGTCAGGGCTAAGGGCACTGGAGGCACTAATCCTGTCGGTGGCCCTTTTAGACCAAGAGGTTGTGGTGGTCTAGGAACAGTTGGACCTTGTGGTAATGCCATAGCAATATTTGTACTTCCGGCTTCCTTCAAGTCACCATGAATAGGAAATCCTTGCATGATAACACCTCCATCCTTATCAATCCTAGCTTCATGCTCAAGTACTATCGGCGTTCCTCTGAAGATTTGAGTGAAAGTTCTACCTCCACTACCTCCTGGAGGCTCTACTTCCTTCTCATCTAATTAAAACAAAAATTACACAAGCACGTCTCATCATTATGCCTAACAGACATTGTCAATATCCACATTACCTTCAGATTTTGAGATTTCCTCTCGCACAAATTTGTGCACATCTTCTAAAGCTTGAGGGAGAACATGGCCAAGAGCATTGCCCACCAAAAGCACAAATACGACCACTTTAAACACAGTCATCCCGAACTATAATTAAAATTGTCGATAGTTCTGAAAAAAATCTTCGGAGATTTTTTATTCCCCGATATTTTTTTACATCACTGCTGTGCTCGTAGCCACTTCATTTGTTAAAATGACATTCATCCTAAGTGAATTTTGTGTGGTGGGTGCAACATAAAAGCGGAAGTGAAAATAAAAAAAAAGGAATGTAGACTGCCAATTGGAAAGTGCGCGTCTGTGCATAATCAAGTGTTACGTAAAAAGTATTAGAAGTATATTTACTTAATGTAAATTCGAAAAACGAGAAGGTTATGCCATCGACCTTTGCCTTGCACGAAATGTAGGTACTTAAGAGCCTAAAAATATTATGGGANCTAAAAATATTATGGGAAGTATGACTTCATCTTTTAGATTTGTCAAAGGCGAGGAATCGAAAAGGGAAAGTGGAAGCCACAAAAAATCATTACACAAGAGCATTAGAAACGTTGTTGCATACAAAAAAAATCAGGTTTCCTTGCCATGTGCGTATGAACGATCAGAAACAACAAAGTTATTGGCGATGATTATGGGCTGACTAGGTGACACGCTAGACATGTACACTGACAAGTTTTTTGATACACTTGCTTCTACATGGATATACAAGTTTAGGTAGAGAACAACAATGGTTAACAATGTGTACATAATGTAACAATGAACAAATTAAGTAGGATATATACAGCCGATTTACGTTTGAATTTGATAGGATTGTCCATTTACCTCCCAAAAGATAATTGTGTTAAAAAGGTAGGCAATAGAACGACTGGGGAATGTTCATATGATGCAGGTGCTTGTTCGATGTGTGAAAACTTTAAAATAACCAAGACAACATGGAATTTGGGAGCTATTAAAAATTAATCGTACAAATAGCATAGTAATGGGCCTTGCCACTGGTGTTGTGATGTGAGTTCCTTCAAAGTACATATTAGTAAATATGCAAACAACATTTTAGTTGAGGAAAATTATTGACATTTTGATTTAGATTATGATACGTGTTTCTTATGAATGAAATAATAATGATATTATGAATGTGTTCATATTATGTTTTCTGAGTCGCCCATTTTTCTGGTCACGTTGTTTCCCTCTTTCTTTCTCATGTCTGTGTCGATTTTTTTGTATAAAACCGGTACTACTCTTTGCGACTGACTTGCAAACAACTTGTCACTTCTCGTCAGTTTTCTTCTTTCTAGCATGGATTACATAATTTTTTTGAAATGAAAAACACGAAAAGCTATTAAGCCCTAGAGAATCTAGCACAGAGTTAGTTAGCTTGTCTGTGTGATTTACCAGCCTAGGGGCAAGAGCTCATCATGTAAAAACTGTTGACTGTTGACACTTGAGAACTTTACAGTGAAAAAAACAAATGCTCCCCATCAACACTCTTCCCTAATGACCTGTTAGCAAGTCAAAACAAGATAACTAACAAACCTGACAGTTGCGACAACTCAACCGCATCCATTCCAAAATGGAACTTGCTTTGTGAAAAATAACCAAAAAAATCTCATAAAGAATATAATAATAATATTCATTCCAGGTGTGGCAGCCCACGTAATAAAAAAAATCTACCACAGCTCCCTTCCTTTTGGGGTAACGTGACATAATTTTTCAAAAACAAAAGTATTTCGAAAAAAATTAAACTATTTCACAAGTTCCTTTCCTTCTTTGTACGTATACCGCATCCTCAAAGCAAAATGTATCATAATCATAATAGCTTGCATCTAATAAAAAATGGCAAGGAAGCTCTTTTGCCATTTTTTGCGTGTTTCAAACGTGGCTGATGCATTACTCAATTGCAACACAACTGCATTTCAATTGGAAACAATGTAGCTGCTTAAACTTTTTTTGTGGTTGGTAACATCTTGACATAACCATTTTTATATCTGTGTTTTTTGGCCAAAAATATGTATTGAATTACCGCAGCATGTGCTGTAGACCATTGCCAGGTTAAATTCAATCAAAACAAGTAGATCATCCCGGCACGCGACTTGTAATGCGTTTTATATGGTTTTTGACTTGGTCGGAAGCAATTGAGTTGAGACTTTTTAAAATCAATAATTAGTCCGTTTAATTGCATTTTTTTTTGTATGCAAGAAAAGGACAAAATATGAAAAATATTATGCAAATATTAGTTTCCTTGTTTGTTTTTGTGAGCTTTTTTGTTGCCGACGGAGTGTAATCAATTTTTCAGCGGAAATTGAGTCAGCCTGTGATAATTTTTTTTTATCTTACGCATTTTTTATTTTATTTTTTGGTCATACATCATGGCTCACTGAAATTGTTACAATTGCAAACGCTATCATTATATTCTATTAACATATAACACGTAACAGAGTAAAATATCTTCATGGCATACAAAAAAAAATTGGAAACTAGACTAATAACATGCGAAACAATATAATTCATACACGAAGCGCCTTTTTTTACTAAGTTTTACAAGTTAACAATTTTTTCAACGGAAAGAACTAATCAATGGAGTTAATGCAGAGTAAATCCACTTCGCAATGTAAACAAAAATGCACTTTAGGTATGTTTTTTTTTGTCTGGGTAAAAAATCTTAGGAAAACGTTGTACCTCCAGTAGACCTACTTGCATTCAATAATACTCATTCATCTCATTAAATACCACATTTTGACTGGACAAGTTGTAAAATTAGGCTCTGGTACACAAACAAATTTTTCTTTGCCAAACGTATCACGCTTATCATGATTAATATCCTTAAAAGGCACACTTACAACTAGACTTTTTTTTCCTATTTTTCTTCTTCAGTCAGTCAGCCACCAGGGCTAAAAAGTAATTATGTTTGAGGCACTTTTACTGCTCCCAATCATATTCTTGGTGCTCTCGGTCAAACTGTTGGTGGGCACTGGGGCTGCTGTAATGATGTGGCTGGTAATAGGAACTGTATTCGTTTTGAAATTCTTCTTGGTCATCGTCACTCTCTACTTTCTGTTGTCTTCTTCGTTGTTCTGCCCTTGCGGAGTTCTCTTGGCGTCTTCTTCGTTGTTCCCTTCTTTGAACGTTTGACCCACTTCCGTGGTAGTCTCGGGGGTCGTAGTAGCTGTCTTGGTAGTCTCCTTGAGTTTGGTACTGGTGGGCGTGTTGATGATTGCTTACAACAGGGACAGTTTCTTTTTCAGTGTGGAGCTGAACGTTTTGCTCGCTGTGAGAACCGCCTGCTGGAGGGGGCTGGAAGTTTTCTTGAGGACTGGATCCCCATCCTTGTCCCCAGCCGGGTTGTGGATACTTTTGAGAAGTGGCGGATTTGATGGCTTCAGCGAGTTGGGTAAGCTTTTGACCGCTGGTTTCTAACAAGCTGGCGGCAGCTCGGCCCTTGGCTTCAACGATTTGAGCGACAAATTGACCTTTGGCGTTGATTACGGATGAGATAAGGCGGCCCTTTGATCCAATAACGCCACTTGCGATTTTACCTCCTTTAACGATGATGTTACTGGCTGCGTCACCTTTAGCTTTGACAAGAGCGGTACCGCCGGCAAGGGCGTTGGATGCGGTTCCCAATACAGTGGTTCCTACGGCAGCCCCGGTTTTCAAAACAGCACTAGCCAATTCTCCTTTAGTTCGGAGGAGAGAGCTTCCAATATTTCCTACTGACTGAATGGCACCAGTTGCAAGATGCCCCGTGTTCGAAATAATCTTTTGTGCTGTGTAGCCCTTCGTTTTCAAAGCGTCTCCAGCGGTTTGGATAGTCTGGCCGATGACTTGTTGAGCAAGAGCTCCTTTGTTGAGAATAGCGTTGTTGACAGCATAACCAGTTCCCTTGACAACCTCAGCAACTTGATAAGCTGTTTTAGCCTTTTGCTCGCCAAGTTGTGCCTGAACCTGTTTAACAGAACTGGTCAAGTGACCTACTCCGCTAATGAAAGGAGCAACCAGTCCAGTTGGTCCGTGTGGGGGACCATAAGGAACTCCAGTGTAAGTACTTGGCCAGTCGTAGTTGTTATCTGGGAAATAGTTGCTAGGAACTTCATAGCTGAACTGGGGACTTTGATAAGTAACACTATCATAAGAAGGAGCTGGTCCAGCTTCTGTTGTAGTGTATCCAGGTGTGGTGGTCATGTACCCTCCTTGTCGATGTCCAAGAACGTCTTGGATATTGGAAGGCCCACCACTTGAACTGCTGCGGTCGTCAGCATCATTGTTAGCAAAGTTATAAGATGTGTATTGGTTTTCAAAACGGTGTGAGGTAACAGACTGGCTACCTTGCTGGTCATTTCTTTGCTTAAGTCTTTCTGTCAACTCTTTCAAAGATTCTAACGGAGATTCTGTTGAATTATCAGATGGATAACGGTGTCACATCTTCATACTGGCCTGTGGTTGGGTTTACGACATATTCACGCTGAGACAGGTACACATAAGGTGATCTTGACTCTGCTGGAAGGATGTCATCCAAACCTAAAACGTATAAACCCAAACAAATTGCATACCCGTACTATTTTTTTTCTGTTTTAAAACAACTTCACACAAAAGTATGTATAAAAAATTCAGTTTCATACCAATAACCAGATATGAATTCAATAGAGAAGCAAGCTGCAGAGCTAGCAAGCTCCACTTTGCCCCTCTTCCCACAAACTCCAAGTACACACGCATGATTGCAGAAACAAACACGTTAAAAACACTTTCAAATTATCTTTAAAATTCAACTGTTCCAAAAAATTTACAGTATTTCTTCCGAGTAAAGTGTCAAATCACCCGACAAAACTTGTCAGTTTTAACTGTTTATCACACACATGTTTGTTTCCATTTAATTTCTTAACTCCAATCGCAACACTTTAACAGTTTGTTTCTCTTTCTCAGCCATTTACCAACTGAGCTGTTTACTCATGAAATGGTTTTGTATTAGACGGTTAAACTATGACTGCTTCTAGCCCAACTAACTTTTAATTACACACTGTTCTATCATGAAAAAAATGACTAAACAATCATCTAGAAACTAATCATCATGGATGGCCAGCGCAAAAATGATGACTATAAGATGCCTCGTAACAGGACCTCTTGACACGAGCACATCATCTCAAGGAGTATGAGAGTTGAAACACTGCATTTTAGCCGTTTGAGCATGTGAGGTACTCAGAAAAAAAAATATGGCACAAGATAGGATACATGGTTGGATGAGAAGTAAGGCACATGCGAAAGATATTTTATATTCTCATTGTCATAACACTAATTCTTGTTAGGAGGCATTTTATTAACTATGACGATATATTATGCAACCTGGCTTCAGTGCAAAAATCTTTTGGTCAAAAATAGCCACAAAAAAGGGTACTTTTTTAAAATAAAGAAAGAAAATAAGGTATTGAATGCTGCTGATGGGGATTGTATTTGTATACAATATTCAAGATTGTATCAAGTTTTAATGTGGTATATGCTTATTAGTAGAGCAAATTGGAGGCATTTTTTGCTTGAGCTGTTAGGAGTTATAGGTCAGCAAACAGAGCACAACTTCCTCCTTTTCCCATCAAAAAGATGCATTGTTGTAGACTACTGCGCTGACACGACGATGCAAAAAAAACGCATACAAGAGACAATGTTGGGTTAATACTGTGGGGAGGATCCTGGCCGGAATATGTTAGTCATGAATATTAAACTTTCGCCTACACTATATTTCATTTTTTGTCAACTAATTTTGATTACCCCAGATATTCCATAGAAGCTGTTAGGGTCCATTACGCAAAATTGCAACATGACCGGCTTGCAAAAAGTTAGTAGCTTTACATATTTCTGACAGCTGGTACAGGCTCGGCAAATTTATTATGATAAATGTCAATCGTCATAGAACCATAAAGCCGTAAAGGTATAGATTACGTAAGACGATGATGCATATTGACAGGGTGGTACATTATTTGTCAGACGTATCCAGATTTTTTTCAACTTTTTGAGGTATCTAGTATTTAATGTGGATGGATAATCGTATTACAGTAGCGAAAATTTTTAGTGTAATTACGACAGTTGAGAATAAACGAGCAATAAAGGTAAGACATGATATGGTTAAGGAGCGGTTTGCGTTAGCCTATAGGCAATAATTTACCGAGCTACGCGCAATGCCCAAGTCAGTTATAGCAAGATCTCATTTTCATCATGTTTTTAATTACCGTGTGCTCTACAGCATATGAACAACCTGTCAATCGAGACACTCGAGAATGGCGGCGATTACGATAAGGCGAATCACATATTTGGAAAGAAATTTTTATCAGGAATTATTTTTTATTCTCACACTGCCAGCGACCGAGTTCATGGTGACATTTCAACCAAGCCAAAGTTTTTGCTTCATTAAGACAATTAAAAGGTCGTGAAGTAGGTCTTCAAATTTGCCAAATATCTGTTAACCATCCTGTAAACAAAAATTTTGCTCTTGTCATATGAAAAAAAATGATGTGAATGAGGAAGCTCTCTATGGACACTTATTGAAAAACTATATAGGGCAAAAGCCATAAAGATCAGTCGGGAAAAATCCCAATTTTGAAAGGCGTATTGTTCTCTGAAGAGGGTACTAATGGCATGACTACGAGCAATATGTTTTCTCTTTTTTTGCGCCAAACGAAGATGATATATCGTTTAGAGTAATAACAGCTTAAGCTCAATTACATAATGATCTGGTCATAAACAATGCATGTACAAAAGGCCATTTCATAGGAACTTTTTACTTCGAAAGAATGCGGACGGCAACAGTACACAGAGCTGGAATCCACGGAAAAAACTTTATATAATTTTTAAAATATATTGAACCAAATCTGGGACAAATGTTCGTGGGCATCAAAATAACAATGTCTCAGGTTTTGTATCTCGATTTGGCAAGAACCTGTCAACTATTTTTATTATCAAAGATAGCATCACAATCAGTAAACAGTTCATTGTTAAAAGGACACAAAAAATATGATATAGACAACCACCTCGTGGAGTAGGAAACTAGCTTGGCCAGGTAGTAAATTACTATTTGGTCTAGATATTCATAAAAAACATTATTACGGTAAAATAGCTCCCTCCGGTTAATGGCCAGACGAAAAAAAGTATAAAAAAACTCTTATAAGTTTTGATAAAAATGATTAAATTGCTTTTACTTTTGTAACAACGATACTAACGATCGTTTTTTTTTGCGTCATTGAAAACCTATAAAAGACTCACGCAGGTAGTCATTAACTTCTATTTGTTCTTAGAAGGAATTGTCATTTCGTTTTCCAATCGTGGGAATAGCTGTGTAAAAAAAAATATGTGTTAAAATATTTCAACATCAAAATAGTATTTCGATTAGACAATTAGAAAAAATGTGTGAGGTATGTTGGATACCTATCCAGTTATATTTTTTTATTTGATAAGTTGTCAAAAGGTTACGTAATCTGCAACGACATCCTAAAATCCGCTGTTCCTTTTGGGAAAAACCGGTTCCCCTTTTAAAAAAATGACACAATGGTACCCAATGGATGGTTTTGATTTCATTTGGCAAGAATCGTAAACATAACCCAATTATATAGTTTTTCCATTGTTTTTTAAAGAGACTGATGCACTTTAGACTTTAGAGTTTAACGGTGAGGTCGTCGTACAGGGTGACACATGCCAAAAAAAAATAACTTTTTGAGTGATACTTATCTAGTAAATAGAATCGAAAATGACAACATCAAACATAGAAAACCTTGCCTTACTTTGGAAATGTAGAGCAACGTTTGAAATGCCAATAAAATGGGACTAAATTATATTTTGAAAAATGGCAAAGATTTGCTGGCAAAAAATGTGCTAAATCTTCACCCAAATATTTGCTCTTCCATGTATAACAGCAAAAGTTGCTAATGTATTTATACTCACACGTGTGTTAACAAATCTGTTGATAACAGAGTGCTTAATTAACAAGCAAAAAAGTGCAATTTTCGTGTGCATATTATCAATCAGATAATCAATCTTGTTGATAAACTGCTAATTTTGGTTGATTCGTTAAAGACAAGTAAAAAAAAGTTAGTGATATTATCTTTACAGGTCTTATGGTACAGAGGTGTACAAAGATAAATGATTGCCGGTCTCTAATGAGAAGTGAAATAGATTTTGACACGTTTTTCATCCTCCTCGACAATTATTTTAGTTTGGAATGAGGCAGTTGATGGCGATTTGTTTCGACTGGCGAGGTACACGAAAGATCATTAGACTTCACAAGCAATTACAGAATGGGTATAAGTGCAATAGAATAATTGAGGAGGTGTTTCTTAAACAATTAAATTTTTAATTATGATCTGAGCAATTTTTCGAGTGTGATTGATTGTAAGTTGTAGCTAGCATGTATCAGGAAATGTTGTCATGGTACGTACGTGGTACCGGGCTATATAAAATCTGGGCAAATATTGTTTTAATTGCTCAAGACAAAATGTTTCCCTATCGGCGGATTTCAAAAAGATTTCCGAATTTGTTTAAAAAACGATGAAATATGATACAATTAGGTATAATATCATTTAGCTGACAGGTGAATAATGGTCTCCTGCCACGGAAACAACAGTATTTGCCTAAATAATGCAAAGGTTAAAGATTCTTATGTTAAATGTCATATATCAAAGGCCTTCTTAGAGATTTGGCCGAAGATAAACAAATTCCTTTACAACACGCAGCATTTGCATCTGTATAGCATGTTTGAATGTAATTTAAAGAATTAATATGAAAAGTTATGTGATGAAACTACATAAATGAATTAACCGGTGAGACACTTGTAAGCGATCATAGGGAAGATGTGCAATCCTGAAATTTCATTAGATAACTTTATGATTTCTTTATATTATTTGGATGAACTTGTAGCTCTGTGTGAAGAAATGTCGGTTCGCTATAGATGCAATAAACAATTGGGTGGTTGCGCTCCATGCACACGCATGTGCCTTTTGTTTTATAACTACCTAAAAAAAGTATGAATCACGCAAGTAATCGTTTAAGCAAGTGCTATACGCACTTGTATGGGAAATATTCAGTTTGCATAATAAATTGTTAATCATCAAAGTCATGACAACATCGACGTATCCCATACAGAAACCTGTCAAGACAGAAATCATTGGGAATTTATTAGCAAGCAATAAAGTGGTTTATCCCTTGATGTCATTTAGATTCACACCTTTGCAAATAATGCTACCTGACGTGTTCCCCATCCTGGCGCTGGTAAACGACAGCGATTATTTGAATTCTTCATTGTTAGACAACAAATTTTATTACGTTTTTAATGAATATTGCACTGTGCTATATTCATAGCTGATTTCAAATAAAATTCAATTTCAATTACTATTTGTGCAAATTTTTCACTGCTTTATGGAAAATCTCCTGGGGTTTTTGAATACTTAATATATAATTGTTGAAAATTTCTTGTGACTTGATTTTTACCGACTGACGACACACGACATGAGAGTTGTAGTCAACAATCGTGATGACGTTTCTTAATAAATAACTCATGCAAACACTGCTTTTTACGCATTTAATCAGTAGCGATGAGCATCTACTTTCAAATATAAATATATGGTATGTATCATTACAATAAGACGACATAATTTCTTGTAAACATATAGATTAAATTTAAAACGAGCCAAATAAAGCAAATGCCAGCGCAATTTGTAGAAACTAGTTGATCTACAATCTAGCTAATTACGACTTACTACTATTAGACATTTTTAATACTGTTACGTTGGTGTTATATGGTTTCTTGTATTTATAAACGCATACATGGTTGTACCGACATATACTAAATATTCATACAAAATATTTTTACAATTTTTATTTTATTTTTATATTATATAACTAGTTACACTGTAAGGGGAAAGATATACTGTGAATTGGTGATTTAAAGCAATACATACAGTGTAACTGGCTATAAATCAAGCAAAGGTCTTAACTTAAATATGAATCTAAATTTTAACAGTTTTTTATGATTACAATACATATTACAGAACATCGTAGGTTCACTCTTAATATCTCTTCTATTCAAATAGAGCTTACTTTTGACTTAAGTACACTCCCAATGTCTCTAAAGAATCTAATCTTCTTAATTGCTTTGAACTCGTTGAACTAGCGTGTACCAAATAAAATATCATCAAATTGGAAACTTCCTTTACAAAAATACGCCAGATTTAGGAGACCAGACCACCAGTAATGCAAAAGCATTTGCATTTGATTGTGAGTAAATATGTGAAAAAAGAAAAGATTAGCACTTATCTCGCGTATGTAAATCACGGAAGTATATGTTATAAACTGAAAGCCGAATCACTTTTGCTATGATTTAAAATCTTCACACAACTTGTGCGGGTGTTTACTATTCTGACAGCCTATAATGTAACACGTTTAAAGAATACTAAGTAAGTTGGGGAATTGGATGAATTTCTTTCAAAGTATAAAAATCATGTTTTTGTAGCTGAATTATCTAAAATACTGTTTCCATCCATCCGCGAATTCTTGATCCGATTATGTCAACACGTGCATCAACAGAAACAAGAAAGAGCATCAAAGTAAAGTTTGTTTTATAAGCCCGTATTTTGTATTTGTATGTAACCCGTTTAAACTTAGCACATCTATGCCGTGAGTGATATTACTATGCATTTTGTATAACGATTGGAATTGGAAGCTAACAATTGGAGTTTCCACTATCTTAAGGTCTGTTTCATTTGAACGGATTTCATGCCCCAGCGCATACAAACGCTGAGATCTTTTACTGATGGCTTTTGATAATTTAACTTGCTTTATTACGTGTTATACTATCTTTGATTATCCTCTCTGCTGATTCATTCCCATCTCTGCAATTAATCTTGTAATAGTTGTAATGCATGTGCACGGGCGCAGCAGCAAATTAATTGGTGGATTGAATTCAGGCTTAGGTGCATGCAGTAGGTATTTAAGACAGACATTATTGCAAATCAACTCTTCAAACAACTCAATCTTATACTCATCAAAAAGTATATGTTTCAATAAAACAATAGAAAGGATTTAATTTTAATGATTGATAGGAAATTGATTGTAGCTATGATTTGGCCTGGAAGTAGGTTAGTATTTTAATAACCTGTTCTGGCACACATGTTTGTTAAAGATTTAACTCTGCGTTTTTGCACTTCAACCTTGTAATGAAACTGTCATGTGGCGACAATTGAATGACGATCGATTTAAATATTCCGATTTAGTACAAATAAAAGCTGTTAAGAACAGCTATAAAGACGAAGCTGAACGTTAGAACGAAATGTGACAGTAATAGTCTAAAAGAAACGTAAAATAGGATAAAAAGTA
>JAAXOA010001157.1:0-17179 GCA_036561885.1 Salina celebensis
AGACATATTGGTCAGTAAATTTCTCCTGATAAACAGCGCCGAAAGTCTAAACAATCAACAATCACATGTATTACATGGATTGCTCAGAGGTTTGTAATTTACAAGTCTGACATTTTATACTACCATACCAGTGGACAACTTACCATGTAGCTGACATAAGAAATTTAGCTCCCATGTTGTATATACTTTCAAGAAGTCAGTTGTCAATGTTTCTCAAAGAAGGCAACAACGTGGCGTTAGTTTTAGCTGAAACGTGGAGCACTAATTGATGCTGACATTTTCTATTAATATAAAAGTCTGAAGATCGGCGTAGCCTAAAAAACAAGTAGATAATGTTCATGTTGAATTCTACTTATGGCAGATCAATACATTACCGACAAATTATCCCTTTGTGACTTCATTTGTCTCAATTACTTTTGCTATCCGTTTGTGGCGTTGAGTTTGACTAAAAGTTAAGAAAGATGAAAATGCCAGTTGGCATCAACTTTTGAAAATCCTTTACTACTCGGAGTAGTTCGCTGGCCACAACCAAGCAATTGTTGTTTCGCATGTATTCCGGCTTTCTTCGTATGATGAGTCATTTACACGTATTTTTCACTACTACTGTAATCCGTATTTTCCAAGACCGGGTTCCGTGAAACCAATTCCAAGATAAAATGAGTGAAGGTGTGCCTTTTCCCTGAAGGGGTCAGCGTATTGTATCATGCAATTCACTTTCATAACTAATAGTATCCTACGTATTCTACAGAATAACAGTTCTGGAAAACGTCGAGTTGAAGCTACGAGGCATGAGAAGTATAAAAATGTATCCTTGTTTCAAACCATTTGTTTTATTTTTTCTCTTTATTGTCCAGATAGTACAGAAAGCATTGTAAATGCTCGCTTTAAGGTATTTTCACAAGTGACTCCTTCAATCTATTTATGTTGATGATGATGTTTTCATCATTATCATCATGATAATGATCACGCGGCTATGTGTTTTCACAGTTATTTTTACGGTGTATACATGGACGTACATATACATCTTAAGAATGTTAGCTGACGCCTTCTTGTTTCATAACGAGAATATATCATTTATGAAGGTACTTCAATATGATAAGAAGGTATTTTCTATGCTGCAGAAACTGCATAATGTAGTGAACATGCTCAAACAAATGAAATGGGGAAAGTAGGAATTGACTGTAATGTTGATTATGACTTCATCTGAAGAAACCCGATGGCACGGTTGACGTTGTTAAGGGTGGGAGAAGTGCTATTTCGGCATAGGCACTACGAAACAACTCTGGAAGCATGTATGCAATGCTGTGTTCCATATAATGTCTATTTTTACCATAGCGAAGGAAATGGTAACCAAGCAAATGGTAAGCTGTGAAACCGGGCAGAGTGAAAAATGTGGATGCCTCTTCTTACATTTTATTAGCTTGGGAATAACTATTTTTCATTGCTGCCAACTTTACCGCTTCGCTGTAAAAACGCTTAGTGGGAGCTTCATGCATTATGATAACTGATAACCGTTTTGCTAGTCACGAATGCATGTGGGCAAACGAATAATTGTTTGATTCAATTGGTCGGACAGAAAATGATTGAAATCGATGGTTTTTTGATTTTTGTTTTACAGTTGAACTTACGATACAGGTGATCCTATTTCAGCTTGAATCGAAAGTACATAGTGAAAGTTACTAGACAAGTCTCATGTTTGTAATTTGAGTGAAACCGTTTACATCAAACTTTGTTTACCTGATTATGTGCCATGGTTGTACTAAAATAGATGTAATGGATTCAGCAGAGAATAGCGTTTAAAGTTGGCTACACGTTGTTCCACTTTGCTCGTTAATCTTCTAACAATTTCTGAATGTTCTGACGAAAAAAGAAACAAATTTTGACATTTAAAAATGTGAAACGAAAAGTTTCTGATAAAGATGGAAACGGCAGATCCTTGAAAAGTCGGAAAGCGTTTAATAATCAAGACCTTAACATCACATGGCAGCAACTTTTCCTCAAAAAAGTATTCATATGTTGGAACGTTGATTGGTGACTGGCTAAAACCAGCTTGATGGAGTTTAAAAAAGCATACAACAAGCCCGTTTTTATAAAGAAGGTGTGCTATTATAACGAGCTTGGTTGAGTGTGGCAAATACTTTTAAACAAACTTTCTCTTAGCTGTTGTGAGGTAGGTATGTGTGTATACAAACTTTCATCTACCGTTTCTTTTTGGAAACCTTACTTGTCATTTAGAATAGGAGTGACGCTTCACGTACATTATGACGAGCTCACTTACGTGCAAAATTTACCGCCAGCTATATGACTTCCATGCAATATCACATCCAATTTAATAGTTTGATTCATCGATGTTTCATAAAAATTGAGTAAAATTTTAAAAAATCCATTTGGTAGTCTTTGCATTCTTCGCCACTGGTTCGTTTTAAGTTTTGATTCAGAGACATTTCTCACATGTTCTTTCATTTCACCCATTCATTGCAATCATCATTAATGTTCACTTCACTATCACCAAGGAAAGTGAAAGATCCGACAAACTTAAGTGTTGAAGAAACTAGTCGTCATACAGACATATTATAGGTATTGATAATGTGTTAGCTTGATTGTGATGCTTGCTGACTTGAATATTGTCATTCACTTAGTCTGCCTTCAGTAATAATTGTTGGTGTAATTTTAGTTCATGGTATGTCACGGTTTAATAAAGCGATTAATTCTTGCTGATAATCCTAATATTGTAGTAATGGTGAACGAAATAAAAATGAGCATCAAATATTTCAAAACAGTATCATTATCATACTAGACGAGCTTTTTCAAGCAATCGGGAAGTATTTCCCGAACTTAGGAAATTTATGAACAGGCCATATACTTCCAAACTTCACCCTCTTAATTATTACAACAAAACCTACATTAACAAAAGCAACACTCACTATATTTTTGAGCGTCGGCGTGTAAGCCCATAGCCAATTTTTGTGGTCTCTACGGACACATTACATATTCAATAAATCAAAGGTTGATTGATTTTTACGAATACCGTTAAGTCAAGTGAGTGGTGTGTCAATGTATAAAATATGTCCATGTATAGTATTTGCAGTGTGTCCAGTTTATGGTGAACTATGTTGAAATACGAAAAAAAAATACAAATTATGTCTGGGAGTCGGATTTTTCGTATTTCTCCAAATATATACACGCAAAGCCTTCACTGTAGAACTTCACTTCATTTCTGCAGAATAAAACAATTAACAAAGTAAAATTCGACTTGCTTACAAAATGATAGCATTCACTCCGATACTGTTTGCGTGTAAAAAAGAAAGCATTTGTTGTGGTTACAACCAATGTAGGGGAGTTCATTCAAACCTTCTTTTGAATTAATTGTAGGGCACAACAAAAGAGAAGCCGTTTGGCAACGGAAAAAATTAAGGGTGCATACTTTAGTATTTTTTCGTAACAAGAAATTCAATATAAACCTTTTTTTATTCCAGTAGCTATTCCAGTACGCAAACATTCAACATGAAAAAAGGTTACGACTATTCTCATGGTAGTAATAGTAGATTAAACCTTGGGGTTTTTTTAAAAATCTTACAAGTAGTAAAATAGGATATTTTTGAACTACCATCGTAATATTATGTTAGGTTCAATTTAAGTGTTCGCCTTCGGGTATGAGCCGTTGTGACAACAGCACTAAAGTACCACTGAATTTCTTTTCAAATCGTCTACTTGTACTTTGTATTGTTATGAATGTAAAGCATAAAAATCGATAAATTACACTGAATACGGGTAAAATAACACACTGTAATTTTTTAAGCAAAACATTTTGAATTTGTGTGTGAGAAATGTTGAAAACTCCATTTAATATCATGAGAAATACGATTTATTTTCAATAATAGGGAGCATGTAATGATAAAAAATTTACGAATTTTTTGACCGTACCGTGTACGGCGTGAGCAATTTGAAAATAACAACCGTTTTCCCTTGTATTGAAATATTAAAAACCAGTTTATATACTGCGTAGCTCTTCATTATGAAATTATCCTTGACGATGCCAATCACAAGCCACAACTGTCCTATGCTGATGATGTTCTATTAATGCTTTCTTCGGAGAGAATTAAGTGGATTAAAAATTACCTTGTGACGTGTACGTCATCTGCATAACACAATGAGGGTGTTTCCTTTTTTCCAAACAAGTGTTTTCTCATAATTTCTCGATGAATTTCCATCCGAGAATGTTGTTCCAGGGATACACTCTCATCCTGTAACTTCTGCGGAAGTGTTGCCAATGACTTTTCCGTCTGCAACTTCAAATGACTAAACTCATATTCACTTAAGGATGAAATTGCGTTGACTGCGTCTTCTGTTTGACTCGTTAGAAAAGAATAATAAATGTCTCATGAAGGATAGAAGAGTCCTACCAGCCTACTCTTAGCTTAACAAGCTTGATAATGTTGATGAAGATGATGGTCATGATGTTCGTATGTTCATCTCTAGGCATATCCATCACATATTGTCTTCCAGTTTTCCTTGGCTGGTAGCGGACCACCTTTACCCGCGTGTGCCTGCATTCTTTTCCGCATTTTATTTTATATTCTATTTACCGGTTTCGTTGGTGGCGATGTGAAGCAGTAAAAAAGTGAATAAGGCAGCAGAAATTGTAGTAAGTAGTAAGATGGAACATTTTTATTATTATTGCATGCCCGTAAAAATGGTTGTTTCTCTTTTTTTTTTCTTTTCTCTCCTTTCTTTTTTTCCTGGGCTGTTGTTCAACGAGTATTTGCTAGCGTTTTGTCATTTCATTCTTTCTCTCCTTCTGTCTATTACATTTCCAAAGAAGATAGGAGCACAGATGTAAATACAAAATTCCTACAGGGAGAAGAAGTGGATCGCTACGTACGGTTTAAAAGGGAGAGGGAAAAATTTATTTGTGTGTCATGTTGAGTTGAGTAAGTCAAGTGAAGTTGAAAGGGAAAAGGAGACGGGAAGAAAGGAGAGGTGAAAATCTAGCTGTTTTGTGTTGTGAGTTATTATTGCGGCCCTCCACCTCTAGCAGTACAACTGGGTATCCAAGAATAAAAAGGCAGGGGAACTCTCTAGCGTGTCTGCATGTTCATGTTTCCATTTAGAATGGAAACTTGCCTGTGCATTTTATAGTATGACTATTTTTGCTACTACACAGATAACAAAGCTACAAATGTTCCAGTTAGATATTAAACAGTAAAATAAATAAAAATCTACCTTTATGTAAAGCGATGGGACAACAAGAAACAATGTCGCTCAAAACCGAATGGCTGGAGTCATGTTTTTGATTTGAACGTGGCACCGTCTTGCCATACATTGTCACTCAATGTCAGTGCCATCCAGTGTTTCCCAGAGATATAACTGGGTACGCTTAATGATAATAGCATTTGCGAAAAAAAAACATCATTTTGAATCAATTTCAACATTAAACCCACCATTTGGATGAGCTCACCAGGTTGCTATGATGCCCCATTGGACTGATTTCGCGACATTATTACTACACTTATGTCCACAAATCGCATTTTTATTTGCTTTGGAGATTTCATTGCTAGACATTTATTTAGTATTTGGAAACTACACATGTTTCAATACGAGAAAAACCCAGAATTATGGACGGAATGACGAAACATCTTGGATACAAGAATAGCGAAACCAATGCGTGTGCTAAGCGAATTGTTTGAGACTTGGTAATTTTCGAACCCTATTTAACGCCACGAAGGTTTTACGACCGAAACTCTTCGTTTGGTTGAGTGTGGTGGATCCCGTGCCCATCAATGATAGAGTATTGGACATTCGGACGAAAAACGTAAAGTTTGTCAAGTCACGTACAATAATACTTGAGTATAAACTGTGCAGGAGTTTTCTTCTCCGCATTAAAATGTCGTCGCCAGGGTAACCATGGACACGGAGGTCATAACAAAAGCTACACTTCATAAAATATTTTTGAAGCTCATTCCCAACCAGTGTAGAAAAAGCAAAGAAAGGTAGTGGCAATAGCCAGTGAGCTTTTTCCTGTAATGTTTTCTTACTTCGCGTGAGCAACTATTTCATGTAGGTGTTTTGATGAAGAACGAGTGTAATGTGCATGAAATGGAGCATGGAATATGGAAGGGAAACAATGTGGAAAATGATGCTATACAAACTACCTACCTATAATCTATAATATACAAGCATGTCTCTGTGTACCTGGTTTATGAGTCTCCATGACCGGCAGGCAGGAGAAGATGGGTGAAGACTGACTGACAATGGATACATGTCTTGGTTTAAGCTAATCAGTATGTTTCTGCTTACTTTCACCCAACTGCGAAAACGACTCCGATTTGGCCTCTCTATGCGTTAATACTGGTGTTACTTTTACCATACTATCATTCTCCTTCTTGCTTAATAAACTCACAATCCAGCCAAGACAGCTCAAGATGTTAGAGATGAGCGGAAATGTCAGCTATGATCGTTATTTCTAGCTGAGAATACACACTAAAATAGTAAAACGTAAGCATTGCAAAAACGGGCTACTTCAACTGCGGTGGTGGCTTTTAAAGTGATGACGAAATTGCTTCAAAATTCATTTTAGAACATGGCTTCTGACTAACGCATTTGCTCAATTCGTGTTTCGCCAGAAATACATACTGATGTAATACACGGTAGGGATATGCAATTGGAAATATTTTTGGAAAACACCATTCGTCCCACAAGGTTCGTTGAATGGTTCAAGAAATCCACAGCAGACGGGTTCCATGACAGTTGTTTACTTATTTAGACTAAATGGCAGAAAAGGAATATTTCAACGACATGTACTTGTGCCATAAATTATACATGCTTCTGATTGACAACGAGAATCTGGTTTACATTATGGGTGATCACGGAAAGTTTTTGGGCGCATGCAGTAACTTCTATCACGAGACATGAATAATAATCACCTGAAGAGAACTGACATAAGCTCAACTAATTAAAAGGACGCTAACATTGACGCTAGCTATTATATTTATTAAAAAAAGAAACATTTCCATATGTAGAAGCAAGTTAACTTCCTGAAAAAATAGATACCAGCTTTAGAATACAACGCCCTTTTCCGGTTTGATAGGAGTGGATACAATGCTTCCTCCAGTATTTACATCCGGTAGCATAAAGAACTGTGGACAATTGTCTGGAGTGTAGAAAATATACAGAACATTGAAGTTATGGCAACCAATACGTATAAACGTATATAATATTATGATGTGATATCCTATGCCTCTGGCGTAGAAGCTTTTCTAGTCACACTTACTGATTCAACGTAACAACCTTAAGTATTATATTGTCAGAGTGACTATTTGGGTCTATTAAAGCTCCAATTTTCAACGTACCATTTTGCACAAATTTGTTTACAATCGAGCAACGTTTGCATTATCATTTGAAAAATGGCTGTATGTCTTAAATAGAGAGTTGTTAGTTGCCAAAATAAGGTTATTTCATGACTTGTTCGGTTTTAAGGCATTATTGAAAGTGTGTAAATGGGAACACTTTGGATGTGTGTAATATGGTGTCGTCAAGGAAACGGCTGAAAAGCTGCCACGTGGTAGAGTAACGGCCATGCATGTTGTTCCTAAATTGGTATTGTTTGGGTCTATGTATCGCTTCCTTTCTTTGCTTACACAATTCTGAACTTACCAGACACAATAATCTTTGAATTGCATGCCAAACTTAACAAAAGAACTGGATGAAAAAACGTGAAGGAAACGTAGGCATGGATGCATAACAACAGCACTGCGAAAGGGAACAATATAAATACAAACTCATATCATCACGTCTTTCAATATCTAATAGTGTAATATGAACTTTTACGTAATGTACGGCAACGACTTCGTGCTTTGCTTTTGCTATTGTAGCTTCCGCCTTTTGCGAACTCAGATTATGTTACCTACCATACCCTTTTTTACAGTAGTTAGTCATAGTTTGCGGAAGCTAGATGGAAAAATGAAAGCCAGAGTTTAATACAAAAGTACAATATACCAGATCGTATAAAAATGGAGTATCCAAATATAAACCTGTAGAAAAAGAAATACATGTATTCAGCTATCCAAGGGTAATACACGTAGGTCTTACTGATCGTCGACCTGAACTTTCCCTGCGTGAGAAAGTTTTAGAATATAAGCATTCCACTTGATTCTGAAATTTTGAACCTGTTGTTTGTGACCTATGACCACGCGTAGAGCTTCTAAATGTCAGCTTTCCACCCAAAAGTTCATCACTATGAAAAATGCTATTGTGTTTGAAATCTTTCATTCTTGTTTACTCGGCGGCTGTGAAGGAGAAAACTTAAGCTGAGGATTGATTGGCCAAGAGAAATGTTTAGTAAGGGCCCGACTCAAAAATTGTATGAAATGAAAACCTGGTGGTCCCTACTTCCAGGACTATTTTGACTTCCTGGCTGTGTCCAATGACGCATAGTTTACCTAAGTGATACCGGAATTCTTTTGAATTTGGACCTTTTTTTTGTAATTGCCTCCACATTTTCACAGTAGGAAGGTACCTATTGATAAATTTGGCTTCAATTCCCAATCAATAATCAAGCTGCTTTTCGAATTCGATTATTAATGCTTAGATAGTATTACAGGTTGAAAAAGCACAAGCCATTTTAAACTGTATGGTGGGTGTGTATTGCATTATGCTCGTGAAACGTAAAAACGAACACAAAAATCCCAGGAAGTTACCTGGACTACGCAAAAAAAGAGAAAGCAATCCAGCGATTGTGTCTGACTGAAATGCCATAAGATCAGGACTCCAATTTCGAAGGAAACTCACTCATTCACGTGATGGTGAATGCGGTCTGTCCACGAAAAGACGAAGAAGATGTCGAGAGACAGGAAGGGATAGACGGAGAAAGAGAAATTTAGGAGTGGGTTTTCTGTAAATAAATGACAAGCAAGGGAATATAAACTGAACATGTCTGAGCTTTTTTTGTTTGCCTGTTTGTTTGCACCATGTACTTTTGGGCGAAAGATATGTGCTGTAGCGTCGAGTGTCTATAGAAAACACAATACATTCAAGACACTACAACTGTGAGGAGAATGATTGTCGTGTAAACTCATTTCATCCCTATTAGTCACTTATTTTACCCCGTGTGCTAGACCTGGAATCATGAAGCTAGCAGGCTGAAACGGTGGGATTGTAGAGGTTTATGTTCAGAATTTATTTAAAAGTACATTAAAAACACAGACCTTTTTCTGATGACTGTGGTGAAAGCACAACGCTCACTGCCAAAGCTACTACATGTTGTATGACTATTACTCTGCAAAAAGTACTATAGAACAAGTGAATTCATATGTTATAATAACATTAATAATGAGAACAAACAATTGACAGTTTCGCGTTATAAAAGTGATTTGCTGAAACATGAGCGGAATCACAGTATCTTCTGAGATTCGCATGATATTTCCTAACAAATCTTAATAAACCACTGTGGATTTTTCTGCTTGTCGTAATGTAAGGTTTTACAAGACACTCAGCATAAAAGTCAGCCGAAAACACGAAATATTGTCATAACATTAATGTTTGAAATGAAGTTACACTTTCCACATTTTTTAACGTAGTTGTAATGGTTGAAGGCGTCTGAGCACGGATTCATCATTTCCAAAGCTGTTTCGGTTCCTAGTCGTATGAATTTATATTTTTCAATCAGATGAGTACGCAGACACATTTAATAGCCAAGCCTGGAGTTGACAGAAACTGAAGTACCGTAAAATTCTCAGAAATCATAGGGGGCCTGCATATCCAGTGTACAGCGTCAACCAAGTCTGTCAATATGTATTTTCGTATTATATCATAAAGACGTATTATAAAATACGGTGAAATGACTGCAGCGAGGAAAGACTCATTATATCATATCATATCCGTAAGTAATAGGTTTATTAATAGTGTCTAGTCGTATTTAACTAGACTCTTGCCACGCTCCATTGGCGAAACTAATGGGCAATTCTTTTCTCTTTTACTTCTCTCTGAGGCAAAGCAGGTATTATAATAGCTATGATGAATTGTAATAGAGATCTTCTGATCAAGTAAAGCCATAGCTGTGCATCGTAACAGATCGCCTGCTAAAGAGCTCTCGACTGAGACACCCGTCGGGCAGATCGAATACAAGACAATATATGAAAGCAATGCTTATGTGTGTACATTCATAAGAAGAAAATTTACAGGTTTTACTCATGCTGCAAAACGCAATTTCATAAAATATTCTATAAACAGTCAACACAATGGTGAACTCAGCAAATTCCAGAATTCAAATATTTTAATTGTGGAAGAGCAGTTTTCGTCAACTTTGAAGTTGCATAAATTGTACCATTTTAAACTAGCTAAGTAAAATGTAAAAAGCGCTGTTTGTTTGCATTATAATTATAATGCTACATAATATGACCCGTCTTTTATGTGCAGGTGAGGACTCTATTTGTTAGTGGCCTACCGATGGATGCGAAACCCAGAGAGTTGTACCTGTTGTTCCGAGGATACGGGGTGAGTACAAAACACTAAGCTTCCATGAGCAGCATACAAAATGAGCAACTAATGTTCTAACCTTTTAACTTTTAGGGCTACGAAGGGTCTCAGCTCAAAGTTACCAGCAAGAACGGCAAAACATCCTCTGTAAGTTATCGATTTTGCGATTTTTCTTGAATACGTAAACATCTTCTTGTTTCCCATTGCTGGCTAATAGCTTAAATCATTTACGTACTTGTTATTATTGCCTGCGATTGGAATACCAATAATAAATGTTATATATGTCATTAATTACAAATGTGTTTGGTTTTTTTGACTAGCCGGTTGGTTTCGTAACGTTCAATACCAGAGCTGAAGCAGAGGCTGCAAAGCAGGTTTTACAGGTACTATTGCATTTAAACTTTAATACATGTGAAAGCATTGAATATTATTACTACTATTACGACGCTAAAACCATATCAAACCTTTATATGATAACAAATTTTCCATGCCATTTTAATACAGCCCAAAGAAAATTTTCCATATTATAGCCATTGTGGTTTTCTCAATTCTGAATTTTGTATGTTTTACCGACAGATGCAGGAAAATGATAAAGAAAGTAGCTTGGACACCTTTAGTTATAACAGGTTTCCCTAAAGGAGTTTATATTGAGTTAAAAAGTAAAAACATTAAAATCAGATTCAATATGGTATTTTGTCCTCAAATCTAAGACCTGTTGTGCTAAAGTGGCTATATTTAAATGATCTTCCCCCCCTTAGCTTCGATATGGTACGCATAGCTCTGATAATAGATAATACTATTCAATTTGATGATGTTTTGTTGATGACAATCATGTTATAGTCGATATGATACCAATTTGTGGGAATAAATATTAACCATGTGCATATATGTATGAATATGTGTCTATTGACTGTACACAGGGAGTACAATTTGATCCAGACTTGCCTCAAACGATTCGTCTAGAATTTGCAAAAAGCAATACAAAGGCAAGCAAACCAAAACAACAATCACCTCCTGCTGCAGCCCCACACCCTACCATAATACATGCGTTGACTGGACGTAAGTGCAATAGTGAGTGTTTTACTACGAAGGAGCGAAGGCCTTCGTATCTTTTTTTATCAATTTCAACTCAATATACCGTTCAAAGCCATTTGTACATACAATATGTCTGTGTCACCGTTTTGCTACGTATATACTGAGTATTTTTTTCAAAAAATCCTTCTAGCTTCACTTCCGCTAGCGTTTACTTTCATTCTTGGTTGTAGTAATGCAACTCTAATGTACCTTTTTTGACTTGATACGCCTAATTTTGAATTGAAGCATTTTTTGATTTCAAAGATTGTTCCTTTGTAGTCGCTTTTCGCGAAGTAAACGAATTTCAGTTCAGTATGTTAATATTAGCCATATTACTTTTTTTCATGTGTACAGATATTGGCGGCCCATTCTTTGCTGGAGCTCCAGACTTGTGGCCCCCACCATTGGCTTATTCAGGCGCAGCAGCCGCCGCCGCAGCTGCAGCAGCAGCGGCTGAGCTTCCAGGAGGCCTTCAAGCACCAACACTGGTCCATCCTGCCTTACATCCTCAGGTGCCACTACGATCCTTCTTCTGAATATCTTGTACCACTACTGCTACTACCACCACTACTACTACCTTCTATTTCTACCTTCTCCGTTGCTACTACTACAACTACCACTACTACTAAAAATGCCAATGTTTTATTACGAAAGAGCGCTCATCTTGACAAAAAACAAAACTACATGAAATTCTGAAAAACAGAATGACCCACTAGAAAACGAAAGTAAATCCCTAAGCACAATGGGGGAATGTAGGACAAGATCAGTCGGTTGGGTGACCTTCCCCAATTCTCTGGGTATTCAGTGTCAATAGCCTTAAATCATAAGACCAAATGTCATAAAAACCTCTTCAGCAAAGAGATCATCAACACAAATCATCACAGCTACAACTGAATCGATACAACCCCACAACATTGAACAACGTCACTTGTCATTTGTTCTAAAGGGCATTGCGAGCTGATGTCTACCTACACATTTTATCCGAACCGTCATATTATCACTCATTAGGATAATTAGTTTCGTAGACTGGGAGAATATAAATTAGTAGTATTTTGCCAGTACCACATGAAAGAGCGAATGAGTCAGTCAAACAGGATCGTCTTCTGTTATCATCACCGTCGATGTTGATGAGGCAATGTATTTTTGAGTGGTGGACATCTTCTAGTTGGCTTCATCTCCTTCTGCGTGCGCCTACGACTCAATCGGGCGTTCCACCAAACCATGCCAGAACATCGATTAGCACACAGTAGGAAAATATTCCTTCAATCCGATCATAAGATATTTGTGGCTAATTAAATATAATCTCTCTATAAATCTCTTTATAGAGCTATGTTTCTTGCTACTTTTACCGTTCACGATCACTTTCCATATCTTTCACCATTAAAGTTTGCCCATTTTTTTGCTAAATATTTTAAGTCGCATAGTACAGTTTTTTTATCTTAACAAATCATTTTTTTCCACGCTTCCACTTGGAAGACTTCAAAACAAAGCATGAGCAGAGATGTGAATGTACTGTATTCTTTTTGTTTCGTAACTACAAATATTAGCACTAACAGGAATAATTTGATTTTTTTCGTTGTGTTTGTGACTTTGCAACGCTCATAATACTTTCATAGACTTGCTGCAAATATTTCCATTGCTATCCTTCGTAATAAATTGTTTTACATGAATTAAGATCAATGCATTTTGCTTAGCACTTCTCGTGTTTATCTCTGCACTTTTCATTTTGTAATGATAGGGAACACTTTTTAGGGAATTTTTGTCTTCAAATACTCTCCTGAGTTTGCTGATTTTACCTTAAACACGTGCACAATATTTCAATGCTTATAAGTAGGGGTCGTTTTTTCCCGTGTGTATTCTATCGCCGAATGCAATGAGCAATCAGCTATAGTCATTGATGAATACTGTAGAGTAATTGGTTACGCTAATTGGTCCAAGACTGCTGAACGTACAGTTCTGTACTAGAGTGCTTGAGCATGACTTGTTAGACTGGCCTTTTCTGTAATGGGTGTAAGTCCCCTTGATCAAGTCAAATACAGTATTCGGAAACAACATTAAAATTCCAATTAGCACATTCATGATTATGTCAATCCAACCAACCGTACACAAAACACTTATAAGCATTGCATTTGGCCCTTAGTTACTCGCGACCCTCCCTTGTCAGTCATATTAGTAGTCTCCGTTTAAATATGCATTTATAATAGACCAATATTAGGTTTAAGTAAATTTTTATATATAATGATTCCAAAAAGCATTGCATTTGCTTCCAATCCATCAAAGTATGCATATCTGGCCACAATACTTCCTAGCAGCTAGGTATGAACCATCAAATTTATCCAAACAAGTCCGCAGTCTTTTTTATGCTCTTCATTGTGGCCAATTCCTAACTTGAAAATTTTGCATGCAGTCGCAACTTTGAGTATGGTCATATATTGCATCCAATGGAAAGTGTACGTAACTTGTTAGTTATCAAAAAAGTTATAGTAGTACTTGAGGTTCAGACTTAAGCGACATTTTTCAGTGAAAGAGCTATGTTCCTGTTACAAATATGGGGTTACACATTCCTGATCTATTCATTCATACTTTCACCAACGCTGCAAATTGTTTGGCTTTAGTTTAATTCAAAAGGATTGATAGATTTTGCCTGACTACAACGTCTTGCTACGCCTTACGATCACCCTTCATCGTTTAGAATACATGCGATTGCGCACATTCTACTGACAGAATGCAAGTCATCCTTGACAGAATACTTGAATTCCTGTTGTCCGCTGTGAAATACAAATTGATCACTCCATGTAGTCATAATACACTTTTTTGCCAAATCGATAAACTCGGCAATCGGCAATTAATCCCTGTATACTCGTTTACAATATAATTTTTCATCTTCATGAAGACAATACTAGTGATCCTCATACGACGATTGCCAACCACCCACCCTATCATCAAGAACACATCAATTGCAACCGTCTTGTCCCATCCTCAATATATTTAAAAACAAGAAATCACTCCAAACCAGCTACTTCCACTGACACTCTCCACATCAACAAACTTTCCTGCAAATTGACTTTAAGTTGTTTCAAATGAAATCTATCACCACCAGCCACTTCCACATCTAAACATACTCTTTATGCAGTAACGAATAATGTCATCACTACAAATGATAACTATCTATCTAATATCTGTTGATAACCTACTGCAATTAATAGATAGCCTCTCTCGTAATCTTCATTTTTTAATTTTGTTAGACGGAGTTTATGGTGTGGTTTTTTTATTATCTATGTTACTTTCGTAGTTGACCGAATTCCATGCCATTGCCCATTACACGATCAGATTGCATCCTAGTTTTGTCCTGTGTTGAGCCATGCCTTTTATTATTTACAAGCTAATAGACACTATCGAATTTACTCTGTTTTATCTTTTTCTCTTTATCTCTCTATTTGCCGGATTAACCTCGATTCTCCCTAGAGTGCTCACTTGTCCTTTTTTTTCTCTCTTCCCTGTTGTCTGTTGATCAGACATTCCCAAGCAGTATTTTAGTGAAATTTACTACTACATACTTTACTTACTTACAACTACTACTCTAGGAATTATGATAAGATCTTCCTCAATAAACAAAGAGAAAAATGCAAATATTTTTGACAGCAAGCGTTGACACTTGGGGCTCCTGCACTTCACGCGAGCATCCCTCATTTGTTGCCTTCACCATCCTTGGCATCTCCGGTGGGTTCTGCATGTTCACAGCCAGTTGGTAGTCATGCCCCATGTTCCACACTTTTCGTCGCTAATTTGGGAGCCTTCATAACGGAACAAGAGTTAAAAGATATATTCGGCAGGTATAACAACTAGAAAAACTGTTTAAAAAACCATATTAATTCCTGCTTACTCTCACTTGTCCTTTACACCACACGCCGTTGCCCTATATATATATATTTCCTACTAACCTGTCAACAAATCAGTACACTGTAACCAGGAAAGGTCCAAAGTTTGTTTTTGAAAAACAGAACCTTGGGGGTACTAACCCTTAGATCTGCCGAAGCAATTTAACTACACCTAATGAAAATGAACAATTTTACTGTTATTCACCAACTGTGTGTAGTGAAAGTATTCGATATGTTATACAGTGAAACTTCTCTATAAGGACCCCTTTATCTATAAGGACGTTGTAGTCCTTATGTGGAAGTAGTCCTTATACATAGACTTTATATTGGTACATGTTTTTGAACATGGTCCTTATATAGCAGCAGTCCATATATAGTGGGTCCTTATATTGAAGTTCCACTGTACTTGGAGCAAACCATGAGTGGTACATTAACTGTAAAACTGTTCTAATTGAATTTATACTATACGTATTATGTAGCTAACGTTTACAAAATTTGTTTTTAGCATTTAACTAATGTGTAGTTTAATTGCAATTGGTAATAATGTTCACACGTCAAAAAAAGTACTTCCGTTTTTTGGGCACCTCTGCAATCGTCATTCACCACGTCCACCATCACTGCTACCTTTATTTTTCTTACACAATTGTTGCATAGTGTTGATCAGTGTTTACTTTCCGTACCTAGCGGTATATGGTTTGAGAAACTATCGTCTATTTATTTACTCCTATTTAGGTAGTTAGTTGAATACTCCAATTAGCAATGATGAAAGCTAGCAGAAAAGATAACCTAACTTTTGTAGAGTTCCACCCATCCAGTAAGTTGCCGTCACAAACCACACCTATTTACTCAGCCACTTAATATTTTTGCATAACAGCATATCTTTCTCTTTCACTTTTACACACTAGAATAACAGCAGAAGCGCAAGGTATTGTAGTTGCATTGTAAACTGTTCTACTCCAGTATTTTATAGAAAAAACTGAGGCAAATGCATTACACAGTCAGCAGTCAAGCCGGAAGCACTGTCACTCCTGTTTCTACATGTCAAATTATCACTCTCTTTCTCTCTCTCTAAAATGCCACTTACAATCCAAAACTAATTAACGACTTAAGGAACTAAATTTTCAATTTATACCTCGTATATTCAAACTTCCAGGCCAAGTTTGTTGTCCAACGTAATATTCATATATATGTCAAAGATTCAACTTTGTCATACTCATTAAACCTACGATTAACATGAAGTTTCCCCCTGCGTGCTAGCAGAAGACCTTTTGGAAATGACTGCCAATTTTCTTGGGTGATAGCTATTCATACACCTGTTATGGCTGTTATACAAAACCATGCTAATAAGCTAGGAGAAAGCCGTGGTATTTAGACTATCATCATCCACGTATGACATCAATTAGATACAATTTCAAATTTCATTTCTTTAAATACTACGGGTTTATATACACACACAACAGAACGAGTTAAGTCATACCGGCCCTTAAATTTCATATCTTCATAGTTTTGTCGGAAAAGAAACAAAGACATACATGCTTTATAGGTTAGCTTAGTTTGATGAAAATACAATGAAAGCAGCAGAGTCAGCCAAAAACATGTAGTCAACAGTGGTGAAAATACGATCGGAGGTGCTGGTTTTAAAATTCGATAAGCCAAAATCTGGTTGAAACAACTGTTTTTGAGAGCTTTCGTTCCCAACGTTATAAAAGTCTCTTCGGTTACAGTAATCATTTCAAAATTCCTAAATGCTAACC
>JAAXOA010001158.1:0-17178 GCA_036561885.1 Salina celebensis
CAAAGGATTCTTTTTATCAATGTCTTCCTTATGATGTACACCTTCGCACGATCATGACTGACCTTCAAACTCTGCTCCTCCGTGTGTGGCAATAAAACATGAAAGCATCCAAACAACGTAAAAAATTCGTCTTGCGTAGTTATTCTATTGTTTCCTAAAATGTAATTTTAAAAATTACCAAAATGAGCAAACAACGATATCATAGATTGATTCAAATGGTACTGCTGCAAAATATAATTATTGATTCTCCCCAACTCTACAATTGACCTTTTCAAAGCTATTGATAATCAAAAGCGCCATATTAATTTGAGAATAAGTTTACCAAGAGAAAAAGAAATCAACTTGGATTTTGCATTTATTACCGATGAAGCAAGGTTTTGATGATTATCATGATTATCTCAAAAGGCTTGTCAGCAGAAAGCAAGAGAGAAAAAAAATATCAAAAAGACAAACGAACAGGAAAATCACTTTGCCAAAACCTTTTTTTAATCAATTAAGCAAAAAAGAAAATGCAAAAGTAGCTAGAGAAAAAAAAACCATCGTCATCGTCGTGAACATGAGAGAGGAAAAAGAATATAGGTAGAGTTGCATTAATTTTGCTAGTGGCTGTGTTGTAGGTAGCGTGAAAGCACACGATGATGTTAAGTGAATTCCTTGATTGAAAAATTAGAAAAATCCATACTTCAAAATGTGATTGATATACTGAGTAGCTCTTCTTCTGTTACCTCGATGCCTTGAAATTGAAGAAGAATGAGAAGAAGGAAAAAAGAAACGAGTAAGCCGAGAGCCAAGACAGACAGAGTGGCAGTCAGACAGATAGAATATATTGATACAATTCACTTGTTGAAGGGTAAAAAAATAAACTGCTGCTGCTGTTGCCGCTAAAAATTGTAGTTGCGTTATACGTTTAAAAAGTAACAAACAAATATACTTTCCTTCTTGCTTTTTTGAAGCGTTCACTACTACTTGTGGTAGCAAAGTTTTTTTTTGATAAAAACAGCTTACGTTACACTGCACACTACTCACTTTTCATTTAAGATTGTGATGACGATGATGGTGTCTTGTGGTGGTGTTTTTTTTTTCGTAGTAGCATTCTTATGTGATGAAATAAAAATGTGAAGGAAGGTGAAAACTTGTTCTTATTGCATTTTACGTTTCTAAAATACGTAAAAAGATATGTGAAGCAAGATATTAGTCTGAAAAACATTTAGAATTTTTTTAAAATAAAATATATGCATGAGGAATGTCTGCAAGCATAAAAAATCAACTTCATTTTAAAAGCAAACTACAACTTTTTTTTCTCATGCATACGCAATTCATGTGCTTGTTGGGTAAACAGTTGTGTGGCATGATATTATGCAAAAATATATAAAATGGAAAGATCGAATAAACTTAATTCTCTAAATACTTAACTACCTACCCCAATACGCACAATTAATTCGTGCAAAGAGACCTCCAGCTTTGTTTTGTCGATATAAAAAAAGGGCTTGTATGTTTTTGTGTGTGCTTCTTTCTAATGACGTTTTGTTATGAAAAATTGCTCTAAACACTGTAAGCAGATCATGCCGTGGTTCAACTAGTTCATTCTATAGTCATACACAGTAGTCTCTTATTCAATATTGCGTATTAGAAGTCTTTATGAGCACTCACCATGTCCCTGTATAGAAAATGATTCCTTGAGCAAGCAAAAGCGTGAGCACTGAGCGCACACATTATTCGATTGTTATTCGATTATGATTTAAATAAACAAGTGAATCTCTCGCAGTGCCGATGATGAAAAACAGTAGGTGTATCGTTTTTACTTAGTACTTTTTCCTCCTGTCGTCGTACATTAATCATCATAAATAATTTTTTTTTCTTGTTTATGATTCATAAGTAGTATGTGTGTGCGTGTTTTGCGGATCTTTGCGCAGTCAGTAATGTACGTTGATTTTATATGCCGTTTTTTTGCTACTGTTGTCGCTAGTTGTTTTTTGTAGGCTTAGCCTTAGCATGCATGCACTGAAGGTGATAAAGAAATCTGTGGAGAAACTATTGTTCAGAGATGATCATAAATGCATAAATTTATTTGAGATAAACAGTCATTGAGTAAGATCAAGTAGCTTGTGTGTTATATTCCCTTCTGTCTATTTTGTTTTTTGCAGATTGAATTTTACCTAAAACGTGCTGTGTAGCATAAAACGAAGTGTGTTAAGTCGTAGAGGTTAACTGTTCATGCAACGGAAGCAGACAGGGGATCTTTTCACCGAAGATTGATACTTTCAAAGCTATGATTTACAGAGAAATCTTCAAATTCCATAGAAAGTGTGCTATGATTTGTTTTAAAGTGAATAAAAACTATTGGCATCATGCATTAAGAGACTTTCCGCATGAGAAAACATGACTTCTAATGACAAATGCATGGAATTAAGTGAAAATTAATACGAATTAAAAAGCTAATTAGGATGCAAATATTGTGGCCATCGAATAATTAATAAAAAAAAATAGGATCGGCATTTCAACACGCACATCAAAAAAACTGAACATTAACTTTGCTACCTAAAATGTGATTTCAAAACAACAAAGCCTTTTTGCACGCTTCATGTGGTTTTGAAAGATGATGAACAATTTAGTCGCAAACGAATAAGGCCAGACTGGTGTACATCTCAAGAAGATTTTAATAACGAACATAATAACCTCCTCCTAAATTGGACGAGGGAAATCTTAATTTGAAAGAAAAAAAACGAAGAGTTAGACACAATGTTATTTACTTGCTTGCGTGAAGGTGGGCCAGGAGCAGTAGCCTCAGCAGCAGCAGGAGGGGTATTAGACACCCCACTTTCCTCCAGCTTGAGTTGTGGCCGTATGAACATGATGAATGGAAGTTTGTATGATGATGGAGGTGGTGGAGGGGGCGCGAGTGGTACAACAAACGGTGGCGGTGCAAATGGAGGAGGCAGCTCATCGTCTGGAGGCTCATCAGCAACTACCCCGATCTCATCAACAACAAGTCCACCATACAATCATAATAATAATTCAATAAAACTCGAGTCAAGTTCTCCAATAGTCTCCTCTATGTCTCTCTCCTTGTCGAACGGGAGTTCTCACTCTTCTCCTACTGGAGCACCAAGCACAGGACCCCTTCATATTCCAGCTAAAAGATTACCTGTGGGCCCTGCGGGTGGTGGGGCAGCGGTTGCTGCTGCTGGAGCCTCCTCTTGTAGTCTCGCTTATGGGGGACACTCTTCTGCAGCTGCCGGTTAGCCAGCTTTTCTATTAATTTGACTTCTTCCTACTTCTTCATTTCTCACACACGCATATAAACAAGGGAGTCATCATGGCCCTTTTTTTAGCTAACTGCTAAATATTAGCCTTATAAAATGCAGTTTTTTTTGCATCCATTTGATAAAATATCTGATTTATACTTTGCCAAAAGAAATCTCGCCATACACACAGAGGGAGAATATAGTTTGTGTGAATTTTGTTTTGTTGTATTCATTTGTACATAAAATCATGGCATATTACAAATCTCGATTTGTGTTCTGTAGTACAATACTTTCTTTTTTTTCTTTTGACGGGTTTTCTTGGAATCATTCACACGCTTAAACCTGTTGTTTTTCACATCTTCTTATCTCACTTTATTTTTTTGTTTTATAATCTCATGTCAATGGTTGTGGATGCTTTCCATCTTATTACTTTCCCTGTTGAACCATTAACGACTAACTGTACCAAATGTAAAAGAGAAAGGCATGAGAAAAATGGAAAAGGCAGTTAGCAATTCAGTTATTTTTAAAGAGGGGAATTCCAATCAAAATTAAGTAAGTAAAAGTTCTGCATAAGGTTACTAATATGTACCTAATGAATTTTCTATAGCGTGGTCGAGTTATCCAGGGTCCTTACCAGTGGACACTTCATTAACCGGTGGATCGAGTGGCGGTGGTGCAGGAAGCGGCACTAGTGGAACAGGTTCAAGTACATCAGCAGCAACGGCAGCTCACCAAGTCTCCTCTTTCGATCCCAATCCCTACGGCACAACAATGGGTTCCTCAGCGGCAGCAGCAGCAGCTGCATACTATTCCCCTAGCTCTCACAGAAAAGATGGACACCATAGCAGTCATGGCCTCCCTTTCTGGCCCAATGATGCGTACAAGTACCCAGGAACCCCTTCTTCCATCACTGAGTGTCAGGCAGCATTTGGCGCTCAGAGTTGGTGTAACTACTCACCTTATGCGACTCGTGTGCCAAGCCATATGGACACTCATGGACAGCCAGTATCTTACTTAACTGCGGCAGCAGTGTCGGCTTCTGAAGATCGCAAACCCTTTGTTGACCCGGCTTCTTTTCATGAAAGCTATGGCATAAGAAATGCTTACGGCGCTCCGGATCCCAGCTCCGCATCGCCTTATCCTCCATCAGGTAAAGTAACTTTACATTTTCGTTTACATTTGTTTTCATCTATGAAAAATGCTTACTAGCTTTTAGCTCTAGACGTTCCTATATTCTGTAACCGTGTTTCAGCTTATGCATGCATCAATTTTCCGTTTTAACAGCTAATTGAAGATGACTTTGACATCAGTCAAGTGATAACAAATTCACCTATATGGCTCTCTATTGCATTGGATTTTTGCATACATTATGACCAGAACTCAAGTGACAAGCTGTCTTTAGTCACATCAGACAGCTCTGGATACAGATTTTTATAAAAACGTGCTGGTAAAAGCTAAAAAGTATGCTTTTAAGCGGAGCAAACACTACAATCTCTTCTTGCCATTCACATACTTTAGAAAAACGTTGTTACAGCATTTTACCCAACCTTGTGGCGCAAAATTTAGCGTTTTACTTATCTTTATTATCGACATCCCTACTAAAGAGAAGAGTTTCATTATGTGCATTACTTCAATCTGCACATATCCCTTTTACCCCACACCCTGCCTAGAGTTCAATTCCCTAATGACGGGAACCACAAGAATTTCCATGTACAGGGAAAAGTGCACTCTGCCACTGTCACCATGTTAAAGTTCTCTTCTCATACTAACGAATCTGAGCGCAAGGCACTATACCGAAATACCTCTAATTTAATTATATGAAAAACTAGGAAATACTGGTGACGAATGAAAATTCGTGTCAGATGAGACGAGAATAGATTTTACACGATCAGCATGAGTGGTGAAAATAAACAACTCATGATCGATACTAATCAGAGCAAAAGGATTGTAACATGTACTTTTGGAAGGCTACATCGTTTCATGTGGATCTCAGCTAGCATTGTGTTAACATATTCGGTAAAATGTGTTATGTTGTTTATATTGATTTTGTCATTCATCACGAGGAAAAATCGGTACGGAAGTGGATTAGCATGAGCTCAGCAAATGAGTGCAAAAATATTCTTTCGCAGTTCTATCGCCTACTTTTTCCACACGATGTGGAAGGAAACACAAATTGGTTTTAAAAACGAGGTAAAATGTTTCGTATTACTTTGAAAGTTTTCGCACTTGGTCATCCATACTGGGCAAGCCAGAAAGCTGTGACAGGGAGGGTCAACTAAAAGACTGGCTTTTCCTTCCTACGACAAACATTTTACAAGGAACTATGAATTGTAAGCTATACTCTATGTGCTTTTTTATAAATATATTTTACCTCTTCTTCATTTGCATTTTTTTTACCAGTAAGAAGAGGGGAGAGTTTCACCTCGATTTCAGTCTGCTCATGTTTTCAATGAAAATCGGCATATGATGGCTTAACAACATTGTGAGAACACGAACATTTTCTATGTAACATGCACGTTTTTCAACTATGAGTGAATCATTTCGTCTCGCTCCGTTTAACCGAAGTTTCTAAATTAACAGGTTAGCAACCAGGAAAGCATGTTCTCTCTTAAAATCGGGAGACACACTGCTCCTGTTGTCGTGTAGTTTTTAAAAAGAAAAAAAAAGATGACATGTTACTCAGATAGTAATGTTCATTACGTATTCCTGACATGATTTCTTCTCTTATGAATTCTGCAGATTCACATGTAAAGAAAAGTAATCAAGTTATTGAAGGCCAAGGGAAATGTTACGACGAACACTCGTTTTTTAGGCGTTTCCCTTTTTAATCTTTTAATTAATTGTTTTTCACGTACACCCTTTGACAGCAATGCAGTTTCTGAAAATATTACTTTATATAAGAAAAAAAACTTCTCAAATCATTTTTCGCACTTTTCATCAGCACACAAAATACGAAAAACATCTTCAGAAGTAAACGAGTAATAAAATCGCATTTAGAATTTGCGGCCCTATATGCCTACAACTTAGAACGCAGCGTAATATGTGGGCTGAGAATAAAAATATTCTACGATAAAATAAGGTGTACTACATATTATTGCCACATTACATTTTATATTCCCGAACACACTTAAATTGCTGTACAAAGTGCATAATAATAATATTTACTATCATCAACGAAGAAGTTTATGTATCATATACCGAACCGTCAAAATTCATTTTATGGTTATTACTTCAACATATACACACACACTCACGTGTGTATGCTGTACTATTACCTAAAAAAAATATGTGAGCACATGCAAACATTTTTAGTAGGAAATGTGTATCATGAAAACGAAAGGAAGGTCGACTAGCCAAGCCTTTTACAGCACAGTAGTAATAACAATGGAGAACGTGTAACATAATGAAAAAGATGACAAGTATATGACACACAGCGTTTTTTTTTTTGCAGTATATCGAAATAAATTAAGAAAACGCTACTGAAAACAATGGCTTTACGAAAAACTCTATAACGCTTTCATTGCAATGCCATGGCCAATATGAGAATAGGATTGGCATGATTCATAGGATCTTCTCGTCATCATCTCATTACCGCTTCCATTTCAACTGAAGAGGATAGAGAACAAAAAAACAGAATTCTTTACCTTGCAAATCCTTGACCGCTGCAGGTGGGCAGTGAACACGGAACGCAAAAAAATCTGTGATTTCTTTTTTTTACCACGTTTTACAAACTTAAACAACTGATTTGAAAAATGTTAAAAGCACTACGGAAGGCTGAATTGAAAGGTTGAAAACGAAAGTAATAAAGTAATAAAACTTAGAAATCTAAGGATACCTCTAATAATAGTTTTGACCCTTTGCAAGGAAACTTTAAAAATACACCTGGATAAAAAAAGGAGACGTCCTGTGCTGTACGCTACCTAAACGGGTTGCTTCTCAATGGCTTTATCGTTCAATGCCAATAAAATGTGCATGTATTATTAGTACAGGGCGAGCTCCTTTTTTATGATTTGGCGTATTTTTTCCTGAAGTCTCCTTTCATTTAAACAAAACAAGCTTGACGCATTCTTATAAAGCGTTACGTGTTAGAGTATTGGAGCTCAGCGACATGGCAGTCAAAAGTGGTTACACACGATCTCTCCGGAAAAAAAATTAGGATTACTGATTTGAAGCCTTTTTTTGTCCTGAAATAATCCAGTACCACTTGTGGCTCAGATCTCAAACGCACAATTTTGTAGTTTATTGCACCCTATAAGGAATGTGGCTAGGGATGGATATGCCAGACACACCACTCGTAATGGAAATAGAGCGCTTATACAGGCTCAAAACTCTGTATAATTGTAAGCAACAGGAGCATCCAAGAATCAAGGTAGATCAAATCAAGCTCAACAGCCCAAACATTTTTATTGCATCAGGAAGTTGAAATCTGGTAAAAAGACGGGTTGAGCACAAAAAAAGTTAAAAATGGTCCTTTTTCCAAGATCATCACATTCTTATGACATAATACAACATGTTGGCGCATCTTCTTCCTCTACTATCTTCTGTTCATTGAGAAGGGTAAAAATCTTTGTAGTTTTTTACCTTGTTTATTGCATCTCTTACTCCTTTTCTGTTTTTTTATAGAAAAGATCAGTTTCACTCTCTCTCTTTCTAGGTTTGTTTGTATTGTAATCTTAAGCGACTGTTTTTTTTATAATACTGCATTGGTGGTAAAATGGAAAAACTTTGTTGTGCGCTTTCTTCTAACGAACTGGTTTATGATATAACGATAATCAAACGAAAACTGAGGGAAATTCTAAGAAGAAATATAAAAAAATAGAGTGACTTCAGGAACCGACGAACATCCACGCATTTCCAGAAAATTGGACCATCTTTGATCGGCACATTCTGGAAGTTAACAGTTTTCTTTTGTAGTATCTCCAGTCTTAAGTCTGACTTGGATGTGCAAACTTAAAATTCTAAATTTCAGTTGTTCCGTATTTCAAAGCTTATTAATACAAAATATATATGTTAGTTGGAGAAAAGCTAAATTCATCAAGTTTTGTATGGAGTGAGTGATAAAGTTTGGCTGTATTTATATATGAATACACACAAAATGTTTAATTCAAGTAATACAGAGTGAAAATGGCAAGTCACAAGGCTGGCTCAACTTTTAAGTCAGATATAAATCAACAATATATTAAACTGTTATGTGGAAGGTTGTGCGATTTTCGTATTAAAATTTAGCCGTATATCATAACACGTAATGGTAATGTCTTATTTAATTTCTTGAAATATTAAACGGTTGGTTTAGTTGGACTAATTGAGTGAATCCAAGTATATTTTGTGTCAACTATCAGCCAAGTTGGGCATCGATATAAGTGTCAACTACAGTGTCAATAAACAAAGTTCATATTGGTTACTCACTTCAGCACTCTGCTGCGGGTCAAATGAATTAAGCAAATCAGACAGTTTGCAAATACTAGACGGGGAAGTTCGTTGTTCTCTCTTCGTAAAGTGGAAAGATTGGTAGCCACAGGAGCCTTATTGATGTGTAATGAGATAAAAAGGGGTTAAATTGGGTTAGATGATTTTTACAAGCAAAAAGTTTATGGTTCTTATGACACGCATACACCACTTGCGTTTTTCTCCAGTCTGCACTGCTCAGGACCTGTTAAGTAAATAATAATGTTATTAGATCCAATTTGTTTCACTGCGAAAGCTGGCTGAATTAAAATCATTTTCAACGATGATGGATCTACGGACGTAAACAGAGTAAGTGATTTATACTCTTAGGTTTAACAGTCATGGTTAGCGATAAATATGATTTGAAGCTGGAATTACTTGATACTAAACGTCATCAGATATAACAAAAACTGTAATCTAACTTATGTAGCTTTTTAATGAAGCATCTGTAAAATTTAACTAGTTTGAAAATTGCTTTACTTTATAATATGCCACAACTACATAATACATATAATAGCTCAATCAACAGATCCAACGATTCCATCCAAGCTGAAAATTGCTTCCTTTAAAGTTCTGGTCCCACTTCTTCCGTGTTACATATTGCAAGATTGCAGCTCGCGAATTCCAGGAACAATGAAGGCTTTTACTATGATTGTGCATCGTTGAAGAACAAAGAGACAGAATTTCGTGATAAGTCGCTTAAGAATAATTCGACTAATTGGTCATAGTTAAAGACATGCAGTTGCTGTTATATTACTTTCGCGAGCACCTTTTTTCCGGAAGTTGTACATTCTAAACTAGAAGCGTTTTGGTATATGAATAGTGTGCTCTATACCATATGCACTAATTGTAAGACGTCCTTCTTACCAACTCCTAATAATACAAATTGTGCTTACATCACCCATAGTTGATAGTTAATCAATGCCCTCCATGTTCTTAAACCTTCCAGAGTCTGAATATCCATGCTTAAAGATCATGTCAAGAGTCAAGAACCATACAGAGGTCATGTAAGGAAGAAGCAAATAACATGGAAAAATTTTCATTAAACAAATCGTGAATTTAGTTTGAAGTGTGCATGCTCAGTCATATAAGTAAATAGAGCACTGAACACACTTAGCGCTTTCCTTGGCGGTTGTTAGCAGAATGTTATAAATGTGTAGGTACATATTTTATCTCCTGGTCGCTGGTTGGTCCCAGCCAATCTTTGTGAGGGATTTCTTCATCTTGTGTATTTACATGGGACTTTACTAGTGCCATATGGAACCATTTGTCTGACATGGATCACCTCACTTGAGCAAGTAAAACAAGCAGACAAAATACATACATTCATCTTTCTCTTAAAGCATCACGTTCATCCGAGAATATGCTGTGAAACCCCTTTGAATTTTTATAATTGTAATGCTGCCAGAATAAAAGAGAATGATGTGGCAAACTAACAAGCATTTGACTTGCAATCGAAAAGGAAAATTGAAAAAAAAAAATCTTCTCGCAAACATCCAGTTTGTGACGGTTGATGATGATGATCATGATGGAGATAGCTGTCTAAAGACACGTTGTCTTCTTTTACTCTCATTCAATTAGATGGAAGTAGGATTATTGCAAAACAACACAAGGCGACGAAAATCTTGTGTTTTTTTACTGTGTAAAAAAGGGTTTGGATGAATTCCTGAATGTATGCATCATTTGTGATTATAAGGTGGAGTAAAAATTTTGGAAGTTTAACAAGATTTCTACGTATGCGAGAGACTGTGTGTGTGAGCTCATTTTCAATTATGTAACACTTCATTTCATTCTTTTCTCAATGGTGGTTGTAGAGAATAACGCGAAAGCAAAAGGAAATTGAGGAGTGCTTCAAAATGGCGGTTAAGTAATTTTCGCTTAATCAACACAACTTGTGCTAAAATGAGACATTTTTACAAATTCCATTCATTCCTTTCTCTTCTAGTTGGTGAAGAACAAAAAACCGTTTAGAAACAGATTTCAGTAGAATGGCACAGCAAAACATTTTTAGATTCGCTTAAACATTCCTCTTTAATTTGCGGATTCCGTCACCGTCATAGGTTGACGATTTAAAGTTCAAAGTGCTGAATGATTTTTCCAAATTCCGTTTTTACTTAGTTACCTTTTCTTTGATAGTATTCACAGTGCCACTTGTTCGGTAGCTAAATTCTTTTTCGCAGGCAGACCGCATGTCTATTTTGACTTTAACCAAAAGCTATTTAGTTTCTCATTTGAGGTTGGTTACCTAACTAAATGTACGGAAACTGATTACAAAAAACCACATAACTTGTGGGTTGGGATGCACACTTTGCGCGTTGTGGAATACGTACGGCCCTTTGAAATGAATCATTTAATGATGAAGTGATCCAGAAAACACTCAATGCTTCACAGCATTACGCATTAATCGGGTTCAAACAATCTTGTTGGGTTGAAGACTGAATTAAAGGAGAAATATTGCCTAGCACATACAAAAACACTAACAACTAATGCGCCACATAATCTGGTACAAGTTAGTAGTAGACATAAAAAGTAATGATTATTACCTCAGCACTTCATATATATTGCGTTGATTGAGTTCTGCTGTGCATATATTTTACCTGCTTTCATTGTTTAACTTGTAAATCTGCTTTAACGACTGTACGGGTGTTACAATGATGTATACAATATACATACTGTAATATCTATCTGTAATCTGCATTATTATACAGTCTTCAGACGAGAGAAACTCCATCTTCTTGGTAGGTGTTTTATGGTTATTGTTATTGCCATTAATGTGGTAATAATAATAATAAGTATGGCAAACGATCTCAACTATTTGCTGTTTACATAAATTTACGTGTAAAATTGAATCTTTCTTCAAAAAGCTACTTGCTCCGTGTTTACAAGTAGTCATCATTGTGCTATTAATCTTCGTGTTTTCTCTTAGTCACATTACTTATTGTGTGTATTGTGGTGCTCCATTGGCAATGGTAAAATATAACTTAATTTAGTATATTTTGCAACAATTTTTAGTGAAAGTGCTGGAACGAGTTAAAAAAGACTTATATACTTATATTAATGTATTGAAGACGATCATCTATTTATGTTTGAGTTCGTTCGTCTGAAGCCGTTAGACATTCAAAACAGCATAGGACTTTGATACTTACCGCCAAGTTGAACAGTTGCTAGCATCCGCATCCTTCAAACAAGTTTCAACACAGTTGTGCTTTAGTTTCATAATCAGAAGCTACAAAGACATAATATAGAAAGCCAGCAACAAAAACAAAATACCGTCTCATATAATCGTGAACCATTAAGCCACAATGCAATCATTTAAGTTCTGAGGACATCGCAATTGTATAACACGAAATTAATTATTAAAAAGTATAAAAACGTTTGAAATATAACAAAATAAGAATTCCGGAGTTCTGTCCACGAGAATTCATAACATACAGACCAGGAATTATAGATAAGACTAATGCGTGGAATACGTTATAGGATCAATAATTTGTTTCATTATATATGGCCTCAATATGGCCTCAATCCTCGATATATTTTGTGTATACGAGCAATGATTGAATGTGTGGTCCTATTCTATTAATATCAACGTTACTTGCTGGTCAGATCAGATATATAAGAAAGCTTTATGCTGGTGGAACATCTTGAAGACACGGCACGACTAGTATGTAAGTGAAACTGACAGAGCATTTATTCGCATGTTGTATTCGATTATAAGTCAAAATAAACTAATAACAAGAGTTCTTTCTTCTCAAATAAGTCAAGTCGGTAACTTTTGATGCAAAAAAAGAGAGGAAACTTGTATTGTGACTGTTCGCTTACCTGCTTCCCGGCTGCACATGTGGCTCTGCCAGCAGTCATGCACAATGGCCCATTGTTAGTCATGCCTGATTGCAAACACACACAGCGCAATCGAGCATAAAAGTAGCGACGCAAGAAATCAATAGGAAGTCAAATTACTATAGCGATATATTCATACCTATAACATGCAATGGGCCTAAAGCGCACTTTCCTTTAGTTTTAGATTTCATCTAACTCAAATGCCTAAATTGGCACTTGGCGCAAAACGGTCAGTAATCCAAGAAGCTGATTCGTCAGGTCCTAGAATTTCTTCATGTAGCAAACAACGGAGCTAAATTAATTGGACTAAAGAGAACACGTTGATACTGTTTTAGTTGTTCACCTGGGTTAGAATTGTTGCTCACCAGGAGGGTTTCTAATCGCGTAGATGAGCTTGATTTTCTGCTGCTGTCAATGAATGTTAGTTTTGTTCAACTTTTTTTTTTTTGCAGTATTTAACAAAATTTCGCAAAAAATGAGCAATTTTTAAATTTCCTTAATAATTTTAACAAGTACCCGCTTCTGATTTTACACAATCTATACCTTTGACTCCTAATTTCCATTGTGCTAAACCACCGCTTTGGCAGTGCTCACTGATGAGTTAATAGAGGATGTTTAGTACGTTGTACGTGGTTCATTTAATCCCTTTCCTCAAGGCTAATTCTTGTTTTACAACTGCCTGATCAATGTTCATATAAACATTGCTAAATGATTAACCAGCTATAGTTTAGTAATGCATAGTTTAGCTTTCCCAAGTATTATTCTAATGCATCCTTTTTAAATTAAAACGAAAACTTACAAAAACTCGAAACTGAAGTCCTACTTCCGTTCTGCCTAATCATGTTTTCCTCTTTCATTTGCCAAGAACATATTCATTAAGACTGCACTTGCTCTTTACCTTAACCAACCTTATTCAGTGCAGCATCACTTCTCACCTGGCTTCATTCCATTGTGTGAGAATCATGCTTATTAAAATCGACGAAATCAGGTCCCGGGATCTTCTACGGTTTTGCAAGCCATTTTGATTACGAACAGAACAAGTTTACCGATATGAATTCACCTGATATAAAAGCAACATCGTTCTCCTATAGATGCTCATGTACTCTGTACGTTTCCATGCAAATTATTTAAAAAATCATACAAACAGCACGGTCAAAAAAACCTGTTGGCCATCCAAAGTTTATTCTGTCTGCATCGGTCGATAAATTATCTCAATGATATCAGTTAAAACGTATCTAATTACCACACACGTTTTTTACCTAAAGAAAAATGTTTTGCTTGCGTATCTGCCTTGATTTGCCTCCTCGATAAAAGCTACAGGACTAACACGAGAAAAGTGAACTAAAAAAGCTGCAGTACTGAAATATACTACAAGCTGTATGCGTTTGATCTCTGCAACAATCCTGCATATCAGGACTAATTGTTGATGCACGTTTTTAACTTTAGGTAGGGTCAAACAGTCAACTCACTAACAAAGAGTTTATAAATAAATAAAAGTTTATGAAATTATCACACATTTTCAACAATCAAAAGGTTAAAAGTGGGCTGCTCCGTCTACCCACAAACATATCACGCTTCATATGACACGGATTCAATCAAGAAGTGTGGCATTACTGATTATAATAAGCCTTATGGTTTTTGTGTATCCTCCCAATCTAAACACAACAAGATATGGCAATGTTGCTCACTAGAGGTTTTTGAGTAAAACAAGTGTAATTAGTGACAGAAATGGGTGTTCGGAATGTGCACGTAAATTGATCCAGTACATTTAATGGTATACAATCCATTAAGCCCCACCCAGTGATAAGATTCGGCAATGTGGGCTAGATTAAAGAGGAGCCAATAGCTGCTCACGCAGTTAAAAGTGATTGATTGCTTCATTCAACCATGACGGTACCACAATCCTAAAATCTTCTTGTTTTGTTGCATGAAAGCTGCCGTGGTGTCAGACAAACTCCCACCTCCGTAAATACAAACAATGTCTTCTTAGACCAATCTGCATAATATACCAACAAACCAATACACACTGTACTATGGTTAATGGTATTTTGCCTTACGCTCAATGATCTTGCACTTAGCANTTCTTAGACCAATCTGCATAATATACCAACAAACCAATACACACTGTACTATGGTTAATGGTATTTTGCCTTACGCTCAATGATCTTGCACTTAGCACTTGTCCTTGTTTGTCTTCTTGCTGACAACCTCCATCTTTCACACTTCCACTTGCTGGATTGTATCGGTATTCATAGAGCTTACAATGTACTTAATTAAGATAAAATTTCCGCTTACATCATAGTTTAAAGCCCATTGTATTAAAAATTTCAAAAAAAAAAATCATATCCTATTGCAGATGTCATCTATGATGTACGAAGATTTGCCTTTAGGGGTCATGTATTTGCTAAAATTACTTACATAGCAAATCCCACCGAAGATCTATAAACCTTTATTGGTACAAGTCTACTAGTCTGTGTGCATCGACTAAGAGCAATGTTATTGATCGCTGGAAAGCACTTGTAGGATATCGGAAAGTAAACGATACATGAATTTTTACGTTTGCCAACAGGAGCACATCCAGCGTTTTATTGCAATTATATCGTATTCTTTCGCTTCTTAACACTCATTGAATGCATTTTGATGGGGCTATTACTATGTCATTTACCTACATAAATGCACTTTTTTTTATCTCTTTGTGGAGAAGTACAAGGAACAGACTATTACATTTTTATTGTATCCTTTCTAAAATATATGCGCACGCACAGTATATGATCATTTGGATGTTGATGTTACTGGTAAAAGTAACAACTGTGTAAGTTTTATAATACGGCTACTACAAGCTCAGTATGTCTCAACATAATTGCGGATTTACAAAAAGAGTAATGACAGCTATTTGATGCTTATTATTATGGTTTGTTTGGGTTTCAGTTTGGGTAGGTCAACGTGTTTGAGTATTTTTATGAGGATACTAATTTTTACTGGCTTTTCTTATTTCAAGGTTAGCAATGTTTATACTATGGTCTTGTAATTTAGCGAGCCGAAATGATACAAATGATAATGATGAAATGGAGACTTTGGGGAATTTTTAATGAAGCGATGATGGTAACAATGACAACCGTCAACCGTGTGTCATTCATAGTAGCTATAGGAAGCCCATGTCTGGAGGAGTCACTGAGTCTGACAGTTAACACTAAATTATGTAGTTAGTTAAGTATATTAAAACAATTAATTTGGTTAAAAATACGTTTTGATTCGATTTCTTTAATAAAAAATCAGGTGTGACTTTCTTTTAAGAGAACTTTAATGAAAGGCCGCTTTAAATAGTTGTTGGTAAACTTCTTTAAATGAATGAAGCTGCTTTGAGAACTGTCGGCAAAACTTTTGAAAAATGTTTTTTTTATTAAAAAATGGCAAAGTTTTATACAACTCAAACGTATGTTTATCCAAATTATGAATCCCGAGTAATTACTTCATTACTACATTTACGGCTTTTCTTTTTCTCGTAGTAAAACTTCAATCTGCATATATAAATCATTAGACTGCACTGGTGACTAGCAATATCACTAAAATGATATAGTTTATGAATTTTTTATGATTATAGTCCTCGAGCCCGATAACAACATTCGATTAAGGTGCGTAGTCTTTATGCGTGTCGAACAGGTAGCGGGGCTCATTCATTTCCTCTGTTTACTGCAGCGGTCTGCTTTAACAGCTATTAAGCGAAATATTTTATTTGCGGATGTTCTCAGGCATGGAATTGAATATACATCCAATTTAGAAATAAAATATGATTGGTCTTATGCAATATACGTTGCAAAATGCAAAAACAACGTAGTTTTTTAATTATACCCATGTAAGTGTTTATATCGCTGACTGTCCCCACTCTAACTGGTAGGAAATTGTATATCCCGTGAGAAGTTTGCATGGCTCCTGAAAATACCACCGTAAACAATTTTACGTGTAAGTAACACTTTTTTAGTTTTGTTTTTATTCGACATTTCATGTAGTGATAATTATACCTTATCACTATAATGCTAACTGAGCGTATAAGATATTGTCAGAGAATGTAGATTCTTTGCAGGTTTATATCATCATTAAGAGTCTTCCGAACAGCCTCATTAATTAAATTGCTATAAACGCATTTTTATGTCTATAATTTAAGATGCGAACAATATTTAACACAAAATATGCTATAACATGCCATCGATTATATTATCGCGTGCTATAAATTAATATATGGTATTATAACATCTCACTGAACTTTGTGTCTGCAGGCATCATCTCAAGTTTGATATCTTTAACTATAATTTAAACCTAACTTGGTTTGTGATAGGCCCAATAATTAGCTAACTGTAGCAGAACCCGCCAAGTAAAATAGAAACAATACGGGTACATTATTTTTTATAAACAGTGAATCTTTCAATTTAGATGTGTATAACCTAGATTTCTGATAGAGGTACATTATACTCGCAATATTTTACAACTTGTTTTTAAACGTGAAAACTTGTGTACAACCAGTCATGACGTGTAAGCGTATGCTATATAATGAAAAGAATTGAATGGTAAGAGTTCAAATTTTGTTACGATGTTACTTGAACGCAATGGTGTAACTTGAAAATAGTGCTGTCAATCAAACCCCGTTCCATCCAGT
>JAAXOA010001159.1:0-17175 GCA_036561885.1 Salina celebensis
GAAAATCATTTTGTCGCTGTATTCTCACCTGAGCTAGCCAACAAAAGAAATACCAAAGCTGTCGAATCAATTCTTTGCAAAGGATGTGGTAAGGAACAAAAAAAATCTATACGCATGTTACTCTCCCCTATTTGGCTTTTTTCTCTTTTGTGGTAAAACTAACGCTGCTGCTTTTGATGACAATATTAACGTAGTTTATGCCATATACCACCAAAAACATTTTCAAGTAATTTTCCATATTGAAAAGCATAGTTGCTGTTTAAAATTGCTTTACCAAACACTGAATCACTCATCAAGAGAAAAATCCGGTGCTCTTTCTTTCATTAGCCCAACAATTCGTATAATTTTCTACTGTCACTGTCTATGAACTTTCCTTCTTTCAATTTCCGTTTCATCTGTTTGTTGCATTCTACATACTAATGATGACTCCTTTAGGGCCGTTGCATTATTTCCCCTTTTCTAATAGAATCTCAAAACAACAACAAAACAAAGCTAATATATAATGTTTTCTTATTGCTTCAGTCAGCATTTCTGGATTTTCAATTTTCACATTTACTTTTCCTTGGTACTATGCGGTTTGAAAAATTCACGGTCTAATCTGAGCATCCGGACTGAATGTTGTGTTTTCAGGAAAATGCGCTCATAACATATGCTGACTTTTATCTTCTTTTTCTTCGGCTGTATTACATATACAATATTTTATTTCATCTTTATCATTAAATGTTGCCGAGTCACTTCGGTATTTATGCCCAATAAGTTCATAGAGAACACTAAAATGAGAAGAGTGTGTATCCGTATGGCATGTTTCTTTTGTTCGCCCATTTCCTGCCTAATAGTAATTTTCTGGCGAGTGTATACCACCACGAGAAATTAAACAATTAGCCATTGTCCCGTATTTGTGGGCAAGGTTTTTGTTGTAGTTTAAGTGAAAGAACGAAAGCAAGAACAAGAGAAGTGTAAAGTGTGAAGCACAAACCCAAACACCCAAAAAAGATTACTTTTTTTCTACCGCGCTATACTTGATGCCTCATATTTTCTATAACGTGCATCTTACCAAAATGAACCCACGCCACAACCGTTTTTATTAATTTTTATAAGTGCAGGGAGAATCGTATTGTCAAACTTTTTGCCAACTTGCTTACAACTAAGCCCAAACTACTGAAATGCTTTGTAATGCTAGACATTCTGCTACTACTTAAGCATCCCATCTCTAGGATTCACTTCAACAAGATAACTGTTATTACTAGACATACAGGCAGATTTGTCACTACCACACGTTTGTGGTTTCGTTAGTTTACACATTTGTGGATTCTTGACATTACACATTGGGCATAGACCATTTTCTAAGGAATAAGCGATATAAATGATATTACAGCATAATATGAACATTTTGTTGGACGTCATACTGACAGTCTTAATTGTTGCTAATTTCAATAAAGTAAAGATACAAGGGCATGCAAATTTTACTTGGTGAATTATAACATGAATCGACTTTTATTGCTTTCACCTTTATTGATGCATGTGCCCCTACACATTCAACTGATGTGATGGCTGCAGACTTCGTAATAAGGTTTTAATAGAAAAGAAATTTTAAGTCAAAATCATGATAGAAACATTATATGGACCAATTTTAAATCAAAATCTGATGTGTTTGATCAAGAAAATGAATTTGTTCTGTTTGATGGTTTGTACTGTGAGGATTTGTTGCATCATTTATTTAGCTCAGTCTGTGTCTGTGTGTAAAGTGCAAATGCACGTACTATGCGTAAAAACATATGTGATACGGCACTTGAGAGTAGGGAACAAAAAGTTTGTTTCCTTGCTTTCGGTTGCTGACTCATACACATAGCACAAGGGCGACCGAAAATAGCAAGATTTATCAAAACGAAATGATTTATACCTGCACGGATTGTTTATAGTGTATCGCTGAACGGTTTATCAGTATAAAAATGTACATCAGTATAAGTAATTTGAAAAGACACCAATAGAGAGGGCGTAGTAAAAAGAACTCAATATGAAAATGACCATGGAGTATTTTACATCCATTTATGTTTCTAATATACAATAATACAGAAGAACTAGCGTTTAGTAAAATGTCCATGCAGAAATGCTGAAACAGTCTCTTCAAATCAAAGAACCGGTTGGTAAGAAGATATGAGTAACAATCAGCAATGGTTTCACGCACACTACTTAATATCACATAACCAAAGTCATTACTATCTTTATACTATTAGAAGTTTTAATCAAGGTAACTTACAAGTTCATATTTCTGTTTAAACATGACCATACGATGCAAGATCGAGTTGACTTTCAACATGTGTTTTTGTCGTTTTAAAAAAGCTTTGCTGATCATAGCCGGTAAGTAAAAGAACCTAGTCGACAGTCAAGAATGTTCTTATTTAGAAAATCTATTATAACCATATTCGTCACTGATTGTAACCATTTTGAAAGGGCAAACGGACTATAAACGAAGGAAATATCAAAGTTTGTTGTTGCCGGAAAAATACTAGCATTCAAAGACCATGTGTCTTTTCGTTTATTATTGTCCTGTAGTATATTTGATTCATTTATTTAATATATTTATTAAATATTCCGTAAAAACTTATATGCTTGTACTTTTTCGTTGATACGAAGTTTCTTTGTCCCGTTAATTGTCATCATTTGTGCCGTTTTTGTCATGTAATCTTTATTGTCTATTCCTACACATCCATATTTTTATGCAACATGGGCATGTTATGCAAGGTACTAAAGAGAAAGAAAAAGGCAAAGGGATTATAATTATACTCATTGAATCTGAGCCGGTACTTTCGTTGCTGTATGATTTTATATTCATATGTATGTATGTAGTAAACTTTTAATATGTATTATATTATATTACGTATCCAAAAGAAAATGTAAAAGAATGGAAAAAGGCCAATAAACTCAAACTTCTAAAAAAACTTCCATTATGGCGCGCTCGAAAACATAACAGACAGAGCGCAAGAAAATGTAGACAAGCAGAAGCACACGACAAACATACAGAATACACACACAAATTTTAGAACATTTAGAACTGTATCAGTTATAAGTTTCCTTTGCCAACAATGTGAAACATTAACAAGCCTAATTTAAGGTGGTATCACAAACAATTTGTATCCTCTTTTCTCAACAGTAATGATGGCAATGGCACGCTTCTTTTTCCTCCTAAACTTCCAACCCAATTCATGGTATTCACTTCTTTCCCACTATGATCCAACGATTATGTGAGAAAACATCGCGATAGAAGGCACCGCTATTAAAAACTGGTTTAAGGGTTAATGGTTCAATCAAATACAGAATTAAATACTTGTATGTATCTATCTGTAGTATCATTTGTTGGCAAATGAAGTGTGACGATGAATTGATTCTATTCTGATAAGCAATTATTTTTTCTTTCTTCAAGCAACAACTTTTTGTTATAATTCATGTTGATCAAGCTTAATTTCTTATTGCTCTTCGGAAAAACGGAAGGAAGTACATGAGGACGACAACATGGACTAACGCGTCTACACGAACAAGTATTTTATGCAATTTTTAGTAATGGTAGAATGAAATGCAGACCGAAATGTAAACTTAAATACTTAGAAATACAAAGTAAATCGATGAATAATATACAACATACTTTGTTAGCATAGAGCTAAATGTGAACTTTTTTCGAATTTTGCGACTGAAACAAGGAGTCTAAAAAATACAAATATCCGTTAGGAGTATTTGTTCATTGATTCGGACTTGGGGTAATGAAAATCGTCTTTGTAGTCGTAGATTTCATAGGCGTTTTTACAAAAGATCTTTTGGTTTATCAGTTAAAAATCGATGAATTAGAAAAGCTTGCGTTTCTAGCACATTGCTGTTGGACAGATGAGATAAACTGGTTGAGATTGTAAGCGCTAGGCTGTCCCAATGTTCATTTTTTTGCGTGCTGACGTCAGAAGGTCTTGATGATAGGCCAAATAATCACCTTGATGCCTGCTGGATATCCAGTTTCCATATCGGATACAGTATTGAAAAGTGATAAATAAAACGGGTTCAGAACAAGATGATGATTAATGAACATAATAATATCGGCATATATTTCTGCAAAGCGAATGCCCGTTTTTTTAAAAACAAAACGTTATCGGCAAGTAGGATGCATCAGGTGGTTTATTCATTGTCCCGCTGTGACCAGGATACATTTCGACTGTGACTCCTTTTGTCGCACAACTAAATCTCAAAGATTTTTATCAGCTATGTAATATTGGCCTTGAGGTGTAAAACTGATCGCGTTTTAAAACTCATACTTATGTATAAGATAATACTGAGCAACATGATCCAACAAAGCTTATATAATATTCATAAAACCACCGATGTACTTGAATGAATCATTGCACTATATTGTTTATTCGAATGCATACACCCACTTGAGGTTCCGGTTCGTTCTCATTTACATAATCTTGTAGGTCCGTAAAGATTTTTTGGGGTTTTGTCTATTTGTGATTAAAGAGGAACCGTGTATTCACAAATATATCGACGTTCAATATGGCTTATGACACGCAAAAGCCTTGATATAAAACCGACCGGGTTATTAAGGAATTTATGCAGAAATGACGACAAGCCATACAATCGTTGAGCCAACAAAAAAATGCATGACTCCCGTACTGTTAGCGTGCAGGGGAAATTGAACCATGTGAATTCATATTATACATACCTCTTTATAATGACAATGACTATTTGTAGAGCATTTGTTTAAATCATGAACCGAGAAATTTGGTATTGAGCCTACAACATACAAGGCTGCTTATTCTTTTCATCGGGCAAAGAAAATGGCTTATTATTAGCCTTGGCATGTCTACGATGGCCTTTAAATACGGACGTAATATCTGTTCGTAAAAAACCCAAAAACAGTTTCCAAAATTAGAGGCAAAACGCATGACGTATTCGAATTGCTAAATCGACAAAGAAAGAATTTCATTTTGTACTGGTATGTAGTATGTAGTTGAACCTAAGTCTCCTTTTGGGGCAATTTGTGACTTTGATTTGTTTTCTGCTACTGCATTGAAGCCTGTGATTGCCTAGCATGTTTATCACGCACGTTGTGTCCAGTCCTGTCGGTTAATTTGATGAAACTACACCAAATTGGAATTTTTCCGGGACACATACATCATAAGCTGGCTCGTAGACACTATATAGGTTGTATAGTTTTAAAAAAACAATTGTAATATTGTAAATCGAAAATCACTACCTAAGCATATTGTAAATTTGAAGGTGAATTCAGTGATGGCGAGTGAGATATTAGAGACTATAATTTAAAAAACGAGCCTTTTACGTTAGAAATAACATGTATTCGTGTAGGCTGCTGTTAGTTAGAGCAGATACTTGTTTGTAATCACAGTTCTCTGCAACATAGATCGACAGCCAGACCAATGACGAGCGCTTCAAGGAGTATTGTATGACATGCTATTGTTTTTTTTTTTTGTTCCTTTGCGATTAACTGCCTTGATTTGAATCTGTCTTCAAGAGAACACAATATCAGACTGTGACAAATTGATAGTGAACCCAGAGAGGGTTAGACAAAGTATGCAAAAAGTTATCGGTGAACTTCTTTTTATTTTCCTACTATAGGCACAATTAAGCAAAAAACACAATCATCATCACTTCTTGTTTCTTTTTTTATTTTTGGAGTTGTTGGATTCAATTTTTATTTTTTTGCAGTGATATTATATTATATATGCTTACAACTTTTTCGTATTATTATGCATCTAATCCCATAAAAATACATTATTATTACTTTTCGTCTGTCTGTTCAAAGTTTCTCTACAGAGTATTAGTAGTCACAATGGGAGTACAGTTGTCGTGAGTACTTTTATGTACAGGTAAGTCTTCAAAAAAGTGTTAATACTGACGATTTTGCTGCATATAATGGCAGCATTGTTTTTTTTTTGGTATGGCTTTCAAGAAAATAATGATGATGTTTAAAGGTTGAGCTGGATTGCTCAATACACCACAACAATGCTACACACACACCCACACTCAAACAAAAAAAACAAGATTTTTTCTCTTCATGTACGATTAGCTCTGTTTCACCGTCCAAATATCGGGGTCTTTTATTCGTGACGCTGACCATTTTTGTCATCTTGATTTCTGGTTTCTCCTCCTGCTGCTATCTCTGCTTTTTCTTTCTAATCCTCCGTCTTTCCCCTTCTGTCTTGAAGCCAGTGAAACAAAGTGATTTATATATGAAAATATCAACGACTTTACCATACCATCAACAATAACAGTAAAATGCATATCTTTATAGTAGCATTTATATGCAAAATAGTGTCGAACAGTGCAACAATTGAAATTGCAAACTCATGTACAGCAAGCAAAATAGGTACGAAGGCTCACAGCCACTGCTTAGCGAAAAATGGAAGAAGGTGGAGGTGGAAAACTTTGTTCGGGAAGTTGCACCCGCTATCTTTTTAAGTAGATATTAAAACGTATTATGTATCGCAAATTATTCTTGACTTGAGACTATGTTTCAAAGACCAGTGTATTAACACTTTCAACTTGTATTTTGCCTCTATGAACATAATAATATTTGCATTGCTTCTTCGTCTTATACATTTGCAATCTGAAAGTCTATCATAAGCAGTCGTATGTTTTTATAATGTATTCTATGTTTAAAAGAATTGTTACCGTGTGTAACACACCAAGATTATAATAATTGTATCATTATCAGGTTCATTATCACGATACAATAGAATCGAACGAAACATGGTCACATTTGAGCCAGAAAGGAAAAAGCAGCTTATAATCAGGGCATAAGTTTGCAGCCTTGATTTTACCATAAAAACCAACACCATCGCGGCATGACACCAAAATGACGGCTAATATATTTTGCAATGCAGACTGTCTGTTTTAAAATCGATCATCAAATAATTTGCGGGCGTAAAAAACATAAATAATAATAATATTTATAAAGTTGCACACTGCATAATGATACATGAAGAAAGCCCTTGTACTGTTTTTTGTCAACACAATCTTGAATGTTGTAAAACTGTTTTCGTGACCATGAGTACAGGTGTATTGTCCTTTGGTTAGTTCTGCGAATTTCGTCAAAAAGTATGGAGTAGCAAGCATAATGAGCCGATTTGCCTTATATAATCTATGAAACCGTGTTTTCCTCTATACAACCTCCTCTATATTTTTTGTACAATCGTAAAATACATTATTTGCAAATTGACGAAGTTGGATCAATTCTGGGGACAAGTCATGCTAAAGTTATTAAGGCGTTTAAGCCACTTTCTCTTTGAAGGCTTTCTCGTTAACCGAAAACTTCGTTTTCAAAAGATGCATCACTTTAAATGTACAACTCGGATCGTTTTACCTATTGCATGTGATTGTGGTCGCTCTTACAGATATTGCGAATTAGTGCGAATGCCGCCAGTATATAAGTAGCGAAGACAGGCTTCATCTATTCCAGTCTACTGGAATATACTGTATAGTACAGCCAACTACATGAACATATTCCTAGAGAATATCAGTATAGCAAGACCAGGAGTGATTTGACGGGTTCCATGTAACATACAGCGTTCTGGAAAGATTACTGCGAGGCACGATAGGCATATGTGGACGGAAGCAGTCATCAGTGCACAATAAATTGTAAACGAAACACACGTGTACCTAAAGCGAACCACAGGTTAGATGCAAACTGTAAATAAGTTTAAGTTATATGGGGTGATCGCACTCGTCATGCAATGTTCGTTAAAGCTTAATGAATTTCCGTGTTTATCCGGGTTCTACATTTGTCAATAATACGTTTTTTCTGATTGTAAGTTCCGATTTGCAGTCGCTAGCACTCACTGTCGAAACAATCACAAAACACAAGCAAGTATCAAACAGGACAATGTGCGTGCAGAAACATTTTGTTACCCAATGGGTTTCGGATGATAAACTTTGTCTTTTCATAATATATTCTATCTATACAATATCAGAAGCCTAATCGATTAATAAGGTTTTCCAAACCAGGCATCATCGATACAAGCTGTAAAATGCCATTATCCTAATTTCCCGATTACTCAAGCATGTTAAAAGCACGTAGTTTAAACTGTAAATCAGCAACTTTCCCACTAAATTCAATTGTTTACTTGAGCCCATAGAATACCTCCACCATGGATCTTGTTTTAGTTCCCACTAACAATAAGTGTAACTTCCCCGCATGCTTTTTTTACCAAATCGTTCAGCTTTTCAAGGGAACGCAATCCATAAAACCTATGGATTTTACAACAAATATATGTAGAAGTTATTTTCCCTCAAAAGACTCAATTCACATCCATTGGAGATTTTAGAGCCTAGGGAAACAAAATCTTAAACGTGAAGATTTTGGAAATGTACTCATTTATTCGTGAACGTAGCCACAGTATACTATGAGAAACCTGTTTCTCGACTAATCTGTATGGACAAATCTCTCTGACACTTTGCGACACCATTATTGTGTGTCTGTAATTCGTCGAAGATGCTAAGTATTTCAAACAAATATTATAGTTCATAAATGATAATTCATCCTTTGTGTGCTGAATAAATCTTCTTTTAGGATAATTTCACACAAATAAACGTTATACATATAAAGGACCTGTTATCATGACAAACGAGATTGAATAAATGGAGAGGAAAAGGTGGCATTTTTTTCTGGATTGTACACATCCTTTGTATTTAAAAAAGCATTATGTGTACCAGGTTGCGTTAACTACGAACTGACTATTTCCACTCCATTCTATTCTACCTCCATTATCATGACAGTTTTCCAAGCATTGTGCACAACAAATCTTCGTCAAGACGTAGTTACAGTGCGTTGGTGGTATACTTCTTTCCACAACGTTTCTAGAGTATTAACATTTCTTTGATTTTAAAGTAAACCCTGAGGGTGCAGCGGAAAGCTCAATAAAATAATATGGTTCTCAATGAGAACCTTTTTATATTTTCTAGAATAATCTAACTAACAGGATGGCATTGTTGGTAGATATTTGTTATTATAAAGTAAATTATCTCCAGTTAAGAAACGCGAAGGAATGTCTCTCACTTAATATTTCGCTAAAGAATTTTCTTATTCCCCCTAAACCATGTTAGGAATGAAAAGGACAAGTGAAAGAGAAAAGTTTTTTTTTATTAAATAAGATTAGTGTATTTTCCACTGTCATTTTTCGTTATTGTAACAAGATTAAGATATATTTCCTTTTTTTCGATACGGTCAGATGCTTTCTTGCCAGCCACCGTGGTCCCAAAACTGATTCATTTTCATAATAAGCTCAATTTGAGGAGTTTGGAAATGCACACTTGGCTCAACGATCCTACTTAACAAAGGTGTTTGTTTTTCAATTAACTTTATGGGGACACTACTTGCCCTTGATAGGAGTCCTTTTGCTCATATTTACTTACTCGAGACAATTAGGAGACACCGGTACCAAATTATTTGATGCACTTAACAGGAAAACTGGCTGCCACCATGTATTTAACATGAATCTGATTCGTCGGATTATGTCAAAGCGAAAAGGGGCACAAAATGTAACGAAATCGGGCGATTTTGTCTTATCCCACTAAAATGTACTTATTTACAAAGATTACACGGCTAAATTACAGCTTGTCTACTCACAATCACATTTTTTTTCTGCAAGAATAATGACAAGGAACAATCTTAGCGACTTAACCTCCAACCACGGTTGACGGTATGTCTGGATAAAGGTAATAAGATATGTACTAATTTACCCATTGTATTTTCAATTTTCACTCCAAGTACCCTTACAAGTGTAGCCGGAGCTGTTGGTAACTCGTAATCTTGTCCTAAACGCTAACAAGGCAGAAAAAAGGAACAAGGCATGAATGAATTGATGAATAGTATGTAGTAAATAAAAAAATATTTATCAAGGGTCTCTCTGCCTCTGCAAGCTTCACAGCTTTGCTTCATCTGTACAAAGTACAAAACACACATTTACTTCTGGTCTCAATGCTAAGGCTAACGTGTTTTACCGTCATGTATCAAACAAGCTTAACATATTACTCATTACCTATGTAATCTGTTTTCGTTCTCATTAAGCCAACACCATTCATTTTGTCTACGTAACCCGGTTGGACGATTTCCTTGAAAGCTGAAAATTCTCAGCTCACTTGTGATCAGAGAATAAGCAGTATAGTAATCATTCAGGAAATAATATCATCTTATATTCACATATTATCTATTATTAAAGGCGATCTATTCTTCACCTTTTTTGGTTTTATGATCAAACCTTATGTAAACTTTACAAAACGTGTGGTACTTTTGGGTATGTATTACCCGTGTGGTACTTGGGGTAATAACAACAATAACACAGCAATAATGAATATAATATCTGGAAATGTTTCGGAACAACTGTACTGTTTTTCTCTTTTATTTCTTATTGTACAGCCCCTTCGGCACCAAGACAGCTTTTTCCTCTAAACTCCTACCCCAGTAGGATTTGGTCATTCATTGAGAAACGAGTCGATGACTGACTACCTGCTTTTTTGATACCTTTTCTTGCGGTTCTGTTTTGTTTGCCATGCTTCTATTTTTCCTGTGAACTGATCAGAAGTGCAACCCAAAATATAATAGGAGTGAGAAGAAACAAGAGTAAGCGCGGAAAATGCTATAATATTAAAATGTACGCATCACTTCACGTGGCTGACTTTTACAGTCTGCTGTTTTTTGATAGATTTTCGTTTTCAAAATCATTTTAGTTGGTGATACTTAAATTTCCACGTTTCCTTTTGTAACCAATTTTTCACCAAGTAAAAAACATGCCTATTCAACCATAAATTGAAAGAAACGTGGAGAGCATTTTTTTCTGTATTGTGAATTCTGATAAAACCATGACCAACTACTAACCAACTTTTACTCCTGTTCGGAAACTACTACCGACAATAATAACAACGCGCCGACAAACAAACAAAAAATTGTGTGCAATATAGTTTGCCTCGTTCACAAAATAACATAATTTCCTTACACACAATAAAAATGGGCCTTCACTTGGTAAATACTATGTTAGTAGAAACCTTAAAAACATTCCCTCATTTTTCTTCATATTGACGGCCTTTTTCCCTATCATTTTTATTCCATGAAAACTAGATCTTGTCAAATCCTTATAAGTGAAAAAAAAAACGCTGTCCAAGGTAGCTTGTTTGTTTAATTATAATGGGAAGGTTTATTGCGATGCTGGTGGTTTTGCTTACAAACTGGCAAGACCAGCTTAAAATGAGTATTAAACGCAAACGGTGAAGATATTTCAGATTTCATGAAGATGAAATAACTTTAACACGCAAAACAACGAGGTAGGTGGGGTAATCTGTATGAATTTCAGTTTTAATGAGTCATACGCAAACAATAGGGTCACTTAAGTTGTTAAGTAACGCTCCACTGATAAAATGCAAGAAAGGTCATTAGTTGACCAAAGATCATTTTTGGAGAACGGGAATTTCATAGCTGCAGTGTAGATTTTGTCAGGTGTGCAAAAAGGTTATACCATATGCATTTCTATGTATAAATAGAACTTGAACTTATGTCTCCATGCAGTCTACATGTGGAAAGACATGATCATCACATATTAATGTACTTTTATTGTTTTTAATTACAACAAAAACTGTATTAAATTTTCATGCTGTGAGTGCTCAGCTTAATTTCTTACTGGATCTGTGTGAATTATAATATCATCATTGAATGAGATTGAGAGAATCAAAAGATCCACAAAAGCGTCGCATTTGAGATGCATCTTCGTGGATCTTATTACTTGTTAGTGTTAAAATTTGGAGAGAGACACGATGACAGGAGACCGGCAGACATGCACACCTGGTTAGTCAACACGAGTCAAATTGGGGTTTGTGAGGCATGAAGCTGAAATAAAGACCATCGTGGTTTTTGGGTATTTGGGCTAGTCAAAATAATTTGAATAGAAGTTTCACGCAAAGAAAAGAGATGATTTCATATAGATCCTCCTTTATTTTGGATGCCCTTAAAACGGTAATGATTCATAGTGGATCATTCTACAGCATAGTAGTTAACACAGTTTTGTTTCCTTCTTTGTGATGAAGCTGCCTCTGACAAACCCGAGTATTCCACCAAAGGTTTCGTTGCTTCCATGAAGTCCACCGTATCGTACATTTTTCGACAACCTCAAGTTCATTTATGTTTGGTGTTCGTGAAAAGGAAATAAAAGAATAATATGGCCAGTCAGTGTGCAGTGGTGCGATTCTGTACTCTATACACATGATGCGTAAACTACCTTCTGTTTTATCGTCTAGTAATAAATGACTGAGCTGATAACAGAATAGAGTCGTCTTTCTGTTTTCAACGTGTCTACGTTTTCCTCTAGTTTAGTCGTAATTCATTTTGATTTTTTGTGTGTCAGTCCATTCATCCAAGCACAAATAAGCGCTAAGTACCCCGTATAGCAGAAGCTCATCTACTTAATGTCAGTTTACCAAAGATTCTTTATATTGTTGTTGGCATCTGCTAATCTTCTTTGTTGCCTCATGAAAAAGGCAGCATGCATCGTTTACTGTATTACAATTGTTTATGCCGAGAGGGTTTTTATTTTTTTGCCGAGGCTTAGCGAAAGGCAAACGAAATTAAGAGCTCAAAGGCACAGGTGACAAGGCTGCCTGTATGCCTCGTATTTACTATTTACTATATTTACCTTCAAATTATGTCAAATTTACGTAGCCGCACAAGTTGTAAGATATACTTCAACAATTTACCATTTTTCCATGCCATTTGTTTTGTGGTTGAAAATATACGGAGTTTCGTTCACATAGTGAAACAGATAGTTCATATATGAAACAATCTTACGTGTTTGGATTGGAACTACGTAAAATCGAGCGAGAAAAAACATATATTTTCAGAAATCTAATAAGATCGCAGCTGCCTAATACGAAGTGACAATGCTTATAGGATTTGTAAATATTTTCTCTTTGCAGTGTAGTAAATTTTCGAAACGGAATCTTTATAATTACCTCTATTATCTGCTTAATCTACAGATTTAAAGTATCAGCGACAGACACACAAAAATGTGTACAGTAACACCAAAAAGGGTTTTACAATTTATGAAACACGAAGACCCTTCCGTTTTTTTCAATCTTTTCTTTAAAACTTTTATCTGACTGACTTCTCACGCAGACTAGTTATCCCCTTGTTGAATGAACCTGCACACCAATAGTTTTCATGCCTCATGGAATTGCTACTGCTGGCTTCTATCACCAAAAAAATTAAGCTATATAGTAGTCGCAGGTACGCAGTATATAATTTTGTCGATCTGCCTGCATGTGTGTGAGCTTCCTTTTGTTTGTTTGGAAAAGCCGACTCATTCTCTCTTCCCATTTTATTTTGCTACAAACATAAATATTCGTATTAAAAGTGGTGGTTGTTATGTACTTTTTTCTCTCTCGTTCAAGTATTGAAGACATCATGCATCAAGTTAACTCGATCCGTGAGATCAATAGTTAAAAAACGATTTATATACTTTTTACGACCCTTACGATGATTGTTGGTGGTCTTTAAGCCTAAACTTGCCTCCTGGTTGGAATACCCACACTACTTTTCTGTCGTTTTTTTGCTACAGACCTACATTTTTATGCATTTATACCTTCCTTTTTGAACATCCTATCATCAGCTTGCATATTTTGCTGGCGTTTTCCGTTTTGAAACATCTTTATGACAATCTCTATCTCTCTACAGAAAGAGGCAAGCGAAGAAGATTCGAAAAAAATGTTTGCAGGTGCACTTATGCAGCAGCTAACACTGATTATGTTGTTTGCTTTTTTAATTGACACCTTCTGTTTAAGAACAACTTTTTAGTAGTTCAGAGCTGCAGACCAGAATTTACTTAAAGAGTAAGGCACAATTTTGGACAGTTTTGACCCAGCTTTGACGAATATGAAATATAATGAAGACGAAATCTAATTCGCTCAATAATATTATAAACCTTGGAGCATCGTTAATCGTTGTGTAATGAATGTCCTTCACCCTGGTGTTGATTGTATTTCATTTTTTTGCAAACGATTCGGTTTCTTTCAGCCAACAAAAAACACGGTTCATGTTTAATTATTAGAACGATACGCTACAAACGAAATAATGCTGTGTCACTTTCAAATTTTCGTGTTTCAGTAGACTGAAATGACAAAACATGTCACACAGAAACTGTATAAAGTTTCACTTATGTCAGGCTAAATGCACAACCTTGCAGTCTGCAAGAAAACAAATTATATAGCTCTTGTGTCCTCTTGGCAACAGAAGGCAATATCGCTCAGATTCTCTTCATATAATGGGACTATACTCTCCGAAGAGAGTTCCATTTCGTATCAAGTCATATAAAGAAAAATTATGTAACGCTACTTAATCATATCATACTCGTCTTACAAGAATACTTCCTTGGTTTACGTAAAGGAGAGGAGTAAATCTATGTAAATGTGGAAACAGTTGTGGAAACGCCATGAGTAATTTTTTCCTCTTCATCGTGACGGATGAAAACTAGTGGGGTAACTGGTCTCAGGACTGTTTAGCTTTGATAGGCAACGAATACATTATAACTTATATATAAATAAGTTTGCACACTTCTGGGTATGGATTTTTGGCGCCACTATGGTTCCTAACGATACCACAGCTTTTCGTGTTTTAGATTCGTTGCATAGTATACTTGTCAGGCGAAAGTGGTCAATATCTTAAGCAATTTCAAAGTAGTATAGCAGAAATACAGTCATTACGTATTTCTTATCATGTGTAATACATTGTATAATAATTGACGCACACGTTTATTAAATATTGCATTTCATAGGTTTGTTTGGCACAGCAACGATCTTCACGATAGCTTCGTGATCTGAAATCTGAAAATTTGTACCACTACCGTTGATTCCGGACGGAACGGAAAGCTTAATCTTCCAGAACGGGGAAGGAGAAACTAAAATTTATAATTTCATCAGAAGTACGTTCCCAAACAATTTTGTCAGGTTCAATATGCAGGAGTTTGCACTCTACATGTTGACAATGTTGCCAAGTATCGGTTGTCTACACAAAATAGATGTATCTGTCACTGGACTTGTAAGTTCATACGAAATGCTTTCCATACGCTCTACAATTACAGCTCTGTGGCCATCACGGGAATATGTTTTGAAATGAACTTGAAACAGGCAAAAATCCCTCAAACTATGAGGCATGCAAAAAAGCATGCTGTTACGTAAATCGTCGAAGCAAAACCGTTGTTTTTCTATCAACATGTTAAGAATTTTGTAGTTGTATCATCGTAATGGTAGTATTATGGTCAGTTCTCACGCTTATAGAATTTATACGATGAAAAGACGTTTTTCACAATACATAGCCATGCGCGATGATGGCCCCACACTCATGCTTGGGCTGAGTGGTGAAAGCGTAACTATCAAAGCATATTATGTTTGTTTACACAGACAAATGTGAAACCTTTAATTACTATTACGATCCAGGCTATGAAATATGCAGGACTTAATGTCAAAATTCATCTAAATTGTGGTTAAAAAATCTGTATGCTTGACAACGTACTGCATGTTATCAAAATGCCTGGACCAATTCCTGAATATATATACATATAAGAAAATATGTGAAAGTCTGTCCCGGGGTTACTAAGCTGATCGTGCTGTTAGAATCAATGTCAAGATTAATAAAACGTTGCAATGTATACTTAAGCTGCGCATCCCCCAGGGGGATAAATTAGCGATCTCTCCTTATGCAATTTTATATGCCTAATATAGGGGGTATATTCCTACCAAAAATGAAACCCTGATGTTGCATAACAAAAAATTCTAGCACCAGCAGAACCTGTGAAGAGCTTATCTTTAAGGCCCAAAAGAAACGATGACACGGATAGGAAGGGGCACCGAACGATTACCTCTAGTGTTCTTATAAAGCATACGCTACTTGCGTCTTAATAATTGTCGAGCCCACTTTTTCAACGAAATATTATACAACGGCTTCGCAACATTATCGCAACTGCATGTTTCAACTTAAGTTAGAAGTGGAACGAAAAAATATTTGCTAAAGACATGTTTTGACTTCATCGCATCCTTATCATTTTCAAATTATCCATCTGTACAATTTATAATCATAAAAATTCTACTGACTGAACATATTCATTTTTTCGAAAAATCGTACAACGTACGATTATTTATTAGCCATTGCCATTTGCCATATGGATTTTCTATTGGATAATGGTAAAGATGTTTTTGCCTTTGGTGGTGCGATAACTTCCGTTAAAGTTTTAAAAATTTACTTTGGTGTATGGCCTTATTGAGCATACTACTATTTCTGTAAGTATGACAAACGAAAGGACTTGTGAATTTTCCCATATTCCATATTATATTGAAATCAAAAAGTGTTGCTTTTCACAGGCCTGACCGTTTAAACACTTGACAAGTTAAGAGGAATTAGAAGGACGATGAGGTAACCTCGTAAAAACCACAGAGCTCTTTAAGTGTGAATTAATACACGTGTGACAGATAATATGAAGCAGTTAAGATCAATGCAGCGAAAAATCATCATATTATGATATAAACTGAAAACATGAGGTGCCACCCCGAAATTTTTCTTATATGTACTTTATCTGTATTTATAATTACTCACTTGTTCCCAATAATATTCACACAAAAAATGACGATGTAAAAGTTATGAGACAAGCAAAAATGACATTCCTAGAGATATACTATATATTTCGTGTGTATCACTGCCAAAATTTATAGATTTGGAGGAGTGAAAGGAGCAACTGGCCACTTACACTTCATCAAGCGTGTCACTTAGCCGATAATAAATAAATGTATGCATGCAATATTCATTTTTTTACTCAACACATAAATTTTCGTAAAAATGCTATCTTCGCAGATAAACTTCCAACATATTATATACGCTTCCAGACACAGCATTCAATAACTATCGCTTGGCGTTTACAACTTTTACTACAAGATTAAAGGACACGCTCCCACAACTTGCAACGTGTCGTAGTAGTTGTAGTAGTATAAGTAGTAGTTTTAGTATTACTATCCGGATATACTTCAAACTACAGCGATAGTTTATCTTGACAAAATTACTATTCCGAGTGCTTTGCCCTCTTATCCTTCAACAAGCGTACTTACGATTAATAACACAATTTTCAAATTTTCTACACTTTTCGTAGAAAT
>JAAXOA010001160.1:0-17167 GCA_036561885.1 Salina celebensis
ACAATTAAAATTAACTTTAATGCATCGTTAAAGGTGAAATTGTTTTATTCATTATTTCCATAGACCTTTTTGAGCTAATCCTTTTTGCTCACTGGCGTTATGTCAAATTTCGTAACGTTCTCGAGTTAACAGCACAGTTAAAGTTAAAGTAGCGCACACGTGTAAATTTTTTAAACGTTTACTTTTTAACATTTTAAACGTTTACTTCTTTTTAACGTTTTAAACGTTTACTCCTGTTTAACGTTAACTCATTGTAAGCTGTTTCTTTCGCTCCTTCCGTTAACCGTGCTTCGCGTTTTATTGGATCAGCAAACAAAATATGTAGATATTTTAGCATTATGATAACAAGCAGACAATACCATTCTGTAACGTCAGTATAAGTGTCACAACACATTGGAATGAGAGAATACTATTTCTGCATTTGTAATTATAATCAGATTTCTAAAACTCACTATTGAAGTTAAATGCGAATATCATCATGAAATCAAAATGTAGATGCTAGTTGATAACGGAGCATTTTTTTCTAATTGCACCTCACCATATTTAATCAGTTGTTTTACTATAATTGGTTGGTTTGCAAACTAGTTTGTTGTTTGCAAACCTCTTGCTTTCTGTAGACAGCAAAATGATAGTGAATCTAAAATATGCATACATCATTGTGTGATGATTGTCACTTGTCCCCTCCTTTTTCGTTCTTCAGTCTGGAAAAAATTAAATGGTCGCTTCTCATTGAAAGTAGCGAAATTCCGTAGATTAGCGAATGCTCAAGTAAAATTCCAATGTGCAGTGTCCCATTTGAGTGATTAACTATATACAAATTCGTCTCATATTCCGTTTTTAATATTAATTGTTCTAAAGCGGTAGAGCTTATCGAGGTGTATAGTTTTGATTATATCGGTCGCCTGATTTGATGCAATCTAAGTAAATGAAATGAAATCATAATGCAGTTAAATGGTATCTTTGTAATCCAGTGGAACTTAATACATTGGTGTGGAATCGGTTGAAATTTATTCATAGTTAAAATCAAATGTGAGGAATAAAGTTGATTGAAACAAATTAAGTACCAAATTGCTTCGTACCCAGTTGTGTTCATTCTTCCGGAAGTTTAATGGACTTAATTAAAATCAAGATTACACAACACATATTTTTTCATGCACAAGGTACCTTTGGTACCAAAAAATACTTAAATATCCAACATTAAATTCATTCCACCTGAAATTTTACCCATTTTTGCCAGCGAAATTTCGTCGAATTATTAATAGCGAACAATTAATCACGGAATGGCCGTGCATTGTATAACGTACCTTTGACTTAGCACTGGTTCTAACGATTAGCGCGCAAAAAGATGCTGATCAAACCCTCAAACATGACAGCCGTAGTTATCTAAGTCATTTCTTATTCGCAAAGTATTCTTATCCAAGTTCTACCTTACAAATAGTTACATGAAGTATTTTTTTCCGTAAGTTATTAAACATCGGGACATTGTTCCTTTCTGTTTGATATAAATGCCAACTACGTAAAGATAAAGCATCAGGAGGCCAATCTGCATTCTATGGAAATGGACACACAGGCTTTTATATCATTTCTGATTTTGATTTTAAACTTAATTGTTTGTTCAGGATTGAACTTGAATGCAAATCTTGCTGTATTCGCTGATTGCACTGTGCACGTCATATTTCACATAGTTAAGAGTAGATCTGCTCCAACCTCTAATCACATTTTGACATCCCCAAAGATACCAATTATTTTAACGCAGCAAACATTCCACCAAACATCCAGAAAATCGGATTTCAAATGTTTGACTAACAATAAGCGCAAAATATATCATTTCAGAATTGATAATCGAGGAGACTTTCCGTTTCCTGCTTTTCCTCCCCCAAAACGTCTGTGCACTGTTCAAATATTCGTCAATCCCCAGCCCTGTCTAATTTGGTCTTCAACCTTACCCCATGGAAGCTATTTTGACGACTATAATCTGTTCCCCGTGGAGCAGTGCAAGAGTTCCCTTAATCATATGGCAACAATATTTGATAGCCGAATTCTCCAAAAAATCTTTAAAGAAAGCATATCGGCAAGGCACAACTGGTCAATAATCATTGTAAAATCAACCCACCGATACCAATCCATTGGACTTCCTTCTTATACTTTCTCTGACTTGTTGGCTCCACTGCTATTTGGCCATTACAGTTGTGCAGGACGCAGATCAATACCAACATATCCGTATTTGTATATTTGGGAAGTATACAGCAACGGAGAAACCGGCACCGAATATGTCATCGACACAGGAACGCTTATGAAACACTTATATTCGTTTGAAGACCCAATATGTGAGCTTCAGTTCCTAAAATTCAATAGATCCCTTGTTACTACAGAGTGTACGGCTAAATTCATGGCTATATATGCCACATCTTTGTATTCATTTGCGCATGTACTTCAGAGTACTGTGCTGTACAGTGCTAATTCCTCAATTTTTGCAGGTTCACGAAATACGCTCCTAAGATATTCGGATGCCATTCATAATATGCAATATGCTTATGCAAACCTGACAGACCGCCCGCAGGAAGTTGCGTGGCTAAATGCATTGTTTCCTAACTTTACCCACATTAACAAAATTTCCTTAGCAGCCCACTATCTAGCTCCCTCAACTGTTGAGCATCACAGGACAATGCTTGGCTGGCAACATATAATATGGGTGAATGACGACCCCATGCACTTTATATCATGCACCATTCCAATAAAGGCCAACACAATAAGCTTTTTGGGATATGTGTCTGCTTTTGACTTACATTCTTGGATATTTCTCATCGCCTTCTGTATGGTAACAGGCTGGACCGTCAGTGTTATCACAATGCGACCATATTACTCAAAGTTTCCGTACACGATACTGGAAATACTTCTATGCCAGAGCATTGAGGATACTACAATACAGCGTTATAGGTGGATTTTGGGTCCCTGGCTCTTGGCTGGGATTGTATTCAGCTACGGGTTCCAAGGAGACAACATTAAACAGTTCACCACCCCTCAGGAAACAAAACCAATGGAAACATTCAGCGAGCTTGCTGCCACAAACTACTCAATATACTCCGGCCAAGAAGACCAACTACGGAATTTAATAGTACGCTGTGTGGAATTTTCAGCGGCTATGTACAACGCCAATTACCTGCCAAGATGCCTAAAAGGTTACAGACTTGCGACGACTCTTAGATTTGGCTTATTATATGCTGCGTCTTCAATGGTTACACCACAGGATCGAAGACTGCTGGAATTAGAAATACGAGCGGAAACATTTGTGGAGAGATTGGAAATTTTCGAAAATCCTTTCGAGTATTTTTCAAAAAAGTTTGAACAGTGTGCAAATGTTGCGTACGTGGATGTTCTCTCAAAGGTAATAAAGATGGAAGAAATAGCTTTGAGCAGAAACATCGGTGGGAATGGAGCAGAATTCCACGTGAATGAAATTCCACACCACAAACTATACATGTGGTTCCGCCCTGACAGGTTTGCAATTTCTCCAAAAATTCTAAACCAGAGGCAATATTCACTGTTTCAGTCTGGCTTGTGGGACGTCTGGTCGAGATGGAACAGTCGAAAAACTCAGAGGAACAGCCACGTTTTGAATGAAAAACGAAGCTATGCCAGGAGACAGCCGAAATCAATTGGAATTTCTTACAATATTCAGACCATATTTTATGTTTCATTTGCACTACTCATTCCTTCAGTGTTTCTGTTTGCTTATGAGGTTTTGAGTGGTATAAAATTAAGCAAACTTTACGTGAGGTTAAAATACGCTTTGTTCCTGATTAGTCGATTCCTCGTTGAGAGCCGATTTGGAGTATTTGTAGGGAATTGTTTGAAACGAATTTGAAACCCTTAAAATTTATAAAAGAGCTACCTAACCATTTGTGGTTTTGACTGATATTCGGACATCGATACAAAATACTGGAGCTTCTGTGTTGTTACTTATTAATCTTCTTGCGGAGTACGTAGCCAGTTTTATTTTTAGAAGGATTTTATCGTTGTCTAGCCCTTATGCTTAGCTGCAAAGACATATCACTTTTTAACAAATTAATATATAACGATGACACAGCACCCTACAACAACGTTAGTTTAAATACTCAGCTGATGGTATGAAAGAATTCCTTTAATTATATTTCTCAAATTGTAATTACACTAACAATCATTATTTATAGAATTTATTTGTAGAATTTGTCTTCAAACTACATATATCCGAATTATCATGTTTTTATCAATGCTACCTAATGCTAGTACGCGAGTACAGCCTGTTTAGCTATCTACGCATCAACTATATCAAGTCAACTTAATAAGTTGATGCTAAAATGCCAACACAATGCCATAATATGATTAAAAGCATAACCACATTTTGGAATTGAGATCATAAATTTGAAATTATAATTAGACCTGTAATTTCTATATTGTTTCTATTTGTAAGTTTATATTGAAATTTTTTGCCAAGACCGTCATGATATTCGGATTTCTATACATTGTATATTAAACTGTAGTTTAGCATCATAACATCAACAAAATGGAGTTTTGGAGCCTACTTGCAACTTACCCATCAAAAACCTAAAATTAAAGTGAATTATGCTAATACTTTATTAGATATCAGAAGTGTTTAAAACAAAATATAAGACCGGTTCCTTTTGAATTCTAAATGGTAAATTTTGTTAAACACAAAAAAGGAAATTGAACGATACAATATGCAGTAAAATGTGGTCTCGAGAATTTGAGTAGAAATAAATGAAACAAGTTCAAATTAAATGACTGTAAATGATTTTTTTTAAAGAACCGACATTATTCATTTATAGTATACTCTTTGTTTTTCATTAGTATTAAATGAAAATATAGGTTACCCAACACATCCTTTTTCCAGCAGAAAGTACCCCTGCTATAAAAAAAACTGCATGGCTAACTTATATATTCCACCTGAAATTCTTTCCCAGCTATAACCGGGTAGTGAAAATATTTTTCTATCCCTGAAAGTAAATGTTTTAGCAAATTGCTTACATCCAACGTCGTTATCCAGGTAGATATTTTTTCGGGGTTCTTAACCATAAATTGGTTATTAGGTCGCTCCTCGAGATTTTTCAAGAACACTCCCTTGGTGGGTTGTCTCGGTTACGCAGATAACCTCTGGCTTTGTGGATTATTATCTTTGATTTGTCAGACGCCTTCTTGTTATATTCATGCTACTAGGAAGCTAAACTTCAACTCAACATTTTTGCCAAATGCGTTTGTAGGAAAAACGTCCAAACGTTGACCAATGCATGCATGTACTACTGTTTTTCTACTCTCAAAACAACGTTAATGTATAATTTGTGGTTCTCTCCCCGCCTAGACTAAATCGATTTTGGATGTTTTTGACCTGGCCCTGGCCAGGGTCAAAGGTCCCACTTTACAAACTTAGAGCAGCATAGCAAACGTGTATCATTCCACTGGTTTCAGTAATTGGGTTTTGCGGTTAATCGGTCAAACCAAAAGCATGTAACAAGCAGGGTAACAAGTGGGGTGTCATTCGACTGGATTTTACGAACTTGTTTCAGTATTTGGGTTTTAAGACAAATCAGTTCAACCATGTGGCCAGGGTCGAAGGTCAAACTAATAAAAACAGTGTATTGTATCAAATGGGGTTTCATTCGACTGCATTAAATAAGCTTGTTCGAGGATTGGAGTATTTGGGCAAAGCAGTCACGCCACACGGCCAGGATGAGTGGTCAAACTTTGCATATTTTGTCCCGTTGTACGTGGAATGTGATTCGACTATATTTCGTCAGTCTGTTTAAATTAACCAGTACAATTCATAGTTCCATGACAAGATTTAAATGGTTTCTTTTTATACAAGTGCTACCTTAGAAACAGTTTGTACCTTAACTCCATTAACGTTATATCATGCAGGTAAGTAACGTCCGTAAGTAATTGAATATTTGACCACTGTTTCTTTCAGTTTGATTCCAGTTCCAACAGAATAACCCTAAAGCTACTAGGGGCTAACTGGGATTGTCTAAAAATGGAAACGAAGGCCTTCATAATTTTTGAGCTTTCCGTTTTAAATTTGCTTGTTTGCACAGGTTTAAACCTAAATACAAATCTGGAGAAATTCTCTGATTGCACCGTGCACATCGTACTGCATTTAATTCAGAGGAGGTCTGTTCCAACTTCAAATCACGTCTTGAAATCCACAGAGATTCCAATTATTTTAACGCAGCAAACATTCCACCAAACATCAAGAAAATCTGATTTCAAATGTTTGACTAAACGTAAAACATATCATTTCGGAATTGAGAATCGTGGAGACTTTCTATTTCCCGCGTTACCTCCGCCAAGACGTCTCTGCACCGTTCAAATATTCGTCAACCCCAAGCCCTGTTTAATTTGGTCTTCAACCTTGCCCTACCATAGCTATTTCCAACACTACAATCTTTTCCCCCTGGAGCAGTGCAAGAGTTCCCTTAATCATATGGCCACAGTATTTGATAACCGAATTCTTCGACAAATCTCTAAAGAAAGCACGTCGGCGAGGCACAACTGGTCATTAATCATTGTCAAATCAACCCATCGATACCAATCCAAAGGACTACGTTCTTATACTTTCTCTGACTTGCTGGCTCCACTGCTATTTGGCCATTACAGTTGCCTAGGAAGGAGGTCACTGCCAACATATCCGTATTTGTATATTTGGGAAGTATACAGCAGCGAAGAAACAGGCACGGAATATGTCATCGACACAGGAACTCTTATGGAACATCTACATAATTTTGATGACCCAAAGTGTGAACAGCAGTTCCTAACGTTCAACAGATCCATTTTTACTGCAGATTGTACGGCAAAGTACTTGGATATATATACCATATCCTTATATTCATTTGCACATGTGCTAAGAAGTCAATCTGATCTTTCACGTGTAAATTCAAGAAATATTCTACTGCGATACTCGAATGCCATTGTTAATGTTCCGTATTCATTCGAAGACTCACCTGACAGCCCGCTAGAAGTTGAGTGGCTAAATGCAATTTTTCCAAACTTTACCCACATTCAGCAGATTTCCCGAGCATCACAATTTCTTGCCCCTCCAACTGTTGTTTACTTGAGAACAATGGTCGCCTGGCAACACATATTATGGAAGAATAACGACCCCATGCACTTTATATCGTGTACCATTCCCATCAAGGAAAATAGATTCAGCTTTTTAGGTTATGTGTCTGCCTTTGACTTTCACTCTTGGATATTTCTCATCGCCTTCTGTACCTTAACGGGCTGCACCATTAGTCGTATCACAATGCAATCATATTACTTCCGGTTTCCATACACGGTATTGGAAATGCTGCTATCCCAAACCGTTGAGGATACTGTGATCCAGCGGTATAAGTGGATTTTTGGTCCTTGGCTTTTGGCTGGGATCGTATTTAGCTACGGATTCCAGGGAGACAACATTAAACAGTTCACAACCTCTCAGGAAAGAAAACCAATGGAAACATTCGGCGAGCTTGCCGACGCCAACTACTCCATTTACTCCGGGCAAGAAGACCAACTCCGGAAATCAATAGTACAATGTGTAAAATCTTCAGCGGCTATGTACAACGCAAATTACCTTTCCAGGTGCCTAAATGGTTACAGACTTAAGACGACTCTTAGATATGGCGTACTATCTTCCTCCTCAATGCCTACGCCTCATGACCAAAGACTTTTAGAATTAGAAATAAGAGCAAAATCATTGGTGGAGAGATTGGAAATTTTCGAAAATCCTTTCGAGCATTTTTCAAAAAAGTTTGCAGAATGTGCAAATGTAGCGTACGTCGATGTTCTCTCAAAGGTCCTAAAGATGGAAGAAATAGCTTTGAGCAGAAAGATTGGTGGGGATGGAGCAGAGCTCCATGTAAATAAGATTCCATACCAGAACCTGTTTATGTGGTTCCGCCCAGAAAGGTTTACAATTTCTCCAAGAATTCTGAACCAGAGACAATATTCACTGTTTCAGTCTGGGTTATGGGACGTATGGTCTAGATGGAACAGTCGAAAAATTCACAAAAACAACAGGATTTTGAATGAAAAAAGAAGCTATGCAAAGAGACAGCCAAAATCAATCGGAATTTCTCAGAATATTCAGACCATATTTTATGTTTCAATTGCGTTACTTATTCCTTCAACTTTTCTGTTTGCTTATGAGCATTTGACAGATATAAATTTCAGCAAGCTCCACGTAAGGTTAAAATACTATATGATGCTGATTATTCGATTTAGTCTATATTTAGGGAGTTCTTTAAAACAAATATGTCACCCAATATTTACGTATATCAAACAGCTATTTAACCATTATTGGTTCTGATGGTTCGGCCAAATCGCCTGGGCTCTGTAGTTGGTCATCTGCAGTTTCAGTTTGATTTTTGCCTTGATTTTAGGTGAGCAAAAATATGTCGCTTTTCGGCTTTTCCCAATTTATGATAACAAAAGAAAGGACATATTACCATTTGAGTATAAGTATCCCCACATTTTGTATCAATAAACTGCTGTTCATTCCAAATTCCGAAATAGTAATATTTATGAATTCAGTAAACGAAATTTGTTCAAGTCCATCTGGGGATACTGAAGTGTCCCAATAAACTTCACTAATCAAATATTCTTATTGCCCCGGGTCTATGGTCCAGAATTCCTCACTTGGGCGGCCTCTAGCGGCAATTTTTCCCTATTCGAATATATTCGGGATATTGGGGGGGGGGTGTGGTGTTCCCCCTACATATGTAGGAATATATTCCTACACATGTGAGCTTGAAAAAAACTTCCTATCCAAACCATGCTAGAGCAACTTCGTAATTCTGGACCATGAACTTGAGAGGGGATCTGTAAATAAAGTACTTTAAATGATGTTAATAGATACCATCGTTAATAATGACTAGCACTAATATTACTTAGCATAATAAGAATAAGGTTTCAAACCAGTACATTTAGTTGTTATGTATATGCAACCAGTATACGTAACTTTCTGTAACAGTATCAAATTTGCCAAACCGTTTTTGGAGAAATAATCGACAGGGACGCTGAAATTATTTTGTCAGTCGTTGTTTCTGTTTTGTGGATCATTCAACACGTAGTTCTTATATCACGTATATCTTTGTATATCACGTAGAATTTAGATAATGGTTACACAGTGTTTGCATACAACTTTGAACTTGTCAAACTCTCCATAAATAGATTTAATTGATACAGATACTAGATACACTTACGGTTTAGCAGAAAAGTTTGGCAGATCACGACATACATTAACAACTAATCAGGTGTGATGGTTTTAGTACATTTATCTTTTCGGCTATTTGAGTATAACTACATATGGTTCCTTATGATTATTATTATCAAATTATTTTGGGTTTGTCATTCAATATCTTATTTCCAGTATATAGTATGTATACTATTAATAATTCTAACAAAATTGTAAGAAAAAATTTATGATGAAAACAAAAGCAAACATTGCATTTCCATAATTATTCGATCCCTAAATAGGAAAAAACTGATTTCAAGAAAATCTTGAAAAATTTTTAATACCCATTTTTATGGTTAAATTATTAGAACTACCGTTTCATTTATCTTCAAAAGAAACAAAATTAAGGCCCTTCTAAATCGAGGGGATTAAATTTTCGGGAGGTGGTTTGATTAAAAATTAAGAAGACATTGGTAGGTTTCGCTTGAATTTAGAGGATAAGCTTCATCTTTTTCGTATTTTCGAGCACCTGCAGTTCGTGCTTGGCTTTGAGATTTAGATGGATAGAAAAAGGTTCCAGAAAATATGAAAATACGGTCGAACATTTATGCTGCAAATCGCCAAAAAAAAGTTTTCAGACTTTCTTGCACAAACAGAGTCCATGTCTAGATTTCTCTGTTCGTCTGGATGGTTAGGATTTAAGTTGCATTCATTATTGCGTTGATTAAAGAAAGAGGCAGCAATGCAATGGATGGGTTTCGCATGATCTAGGATCATAATAAACAACAGTGGCCGATTACTAATGATTGTCTGTTTTGATGCAATGTAGAGGGTTTAATCTTATCATTGGTGGATTTTGCCATGTTTATTCCCATTCAACCATATTTAGGGTTCATTTTCAATAAAAAAATTGCCTCTAGCTCTCAGATTCGACCATAATAAGGTTAGACCCCGTAAGTAATTCAAATTTAATACATACTATATAATGTAGTGAAATGATTTTTGATAGAAATCCAATGAAAGCAAATATTTTTAGTTGAAATCAGTTGTAATTTAATGATACTTCAGGAAATCGAGTGAGTGGAATAAAAATTGCTTGATTAAATTAAATACCGAATTGCTTTTTAGCCAATTTTGTGTATACTTCTGGCTGTTTAATGATATTAAATACACGACTTAGACATTTCCATCCTCACCCTTACTACTCAAAATGAAAAACTTATATGGTTAATTTTTATTATTGCACCTGAAATTCACTCCCACTTTATTCACCAGCGATATTCTGTCAGATATTCTATCACGCTATGACATCGCATTGTATAAGGTACCTTTTAATTTTCACTGGTTCGAATGTTAAGCATGTAAAAAACTGCTGGTTACACCATCAATTATAGGTAACTAAAATGTATTGTCATTCCTAAAATATAACGATTTAGCAAATTAATTACATCCACCGTAGTTATCTAAGTATGTAATTACACTTTCGCAAAGCATTCTTATACAAGTTCTACCTTAAAAGTATCTTGTACCTTAAGCATATGTATAGAAACCATATCATGTAATTGTTTCCGTTAATAATTCTGTATCAGGCCATTGTTCTTTAAGTTAGATACCAATCCCAGCAACTATAAAGCATTAAATCAAGGGGCCAACTGGCACTATATAGAAATGAAAACGAAGGCCTTTGTAGCATTTGCAATTTCCATTTTGAATTTATTTGGTTGTTACGGTTTAAACCTGAATGCAAATCTTGAGCTATTTGCTGACTGCACTGTGCACCTCGTTTTGCACATAATTAAGAGGAGGTCTGCACCAATCTCTAATCACATCTTGACATCCCCACAGATTCCAATTATTTTAACGCAGCAAACATTCCAACAAACATCCAAAAAATCAGATTTCAAATGTTTGACCAAACGTAAAACATATCATTTCGGAATTGAGAATCGAGGTGACTTTCTATTTCCCACGTTTCCACCCTCGAGGCGTCTCTGCACCGTTCAAATATTTGTCACTCCCAAGCACTGTTTGATTTGGTCTTCAACCTTGCCCTATCGTAGTTACTATGAAGACTATAGCCTTTTCCCCCTGAATCAGTGCACGAGTTCTTTGAATCATATGGCCACAGTATTTGATCACCGAATTCTCCGAATACTCAACGAAGAAGGAATCTTTGAAAGCACTTCGGCGAGGCACGATTGGTTATTGATAATTGTCAAATCCACTCATCGATTCAAATCTAATGGACTCCCTTCTTATACTTTTTCAGACTTGCTGGCTCCACTGCTTTTCGTCCATTACAGTTGCAGAGCCACACGACCAGTGCCAACTTATCCGTATTTGTATATTTGGGAAGTATACAGCAGCGGTGAAGCTGGCACGGAATATGCCATCGACACAGGAAAACTTATGAAACACCTAAGTACGTTTGAAGAACCAGTATGTGCACAGCAGTTCCTAAGGTTCGATACATCCATTGTTACTAAAGAGTGCTGGGGTAAATACATGGCTATATATACCACATCTTTATATTCATTTACATATGTGAAAACGAGCCCTACTGATTACTCAACTTTTGCAAGTTCAAGAAATATTCGTTTGCGATACACGAACCCCATACGTGATACAGCATATTCATATATTGAACCACCAGACCGTCCAATGGAAGTCGAGTGGCTAAATGCAATATTCCCAAATTTTACCCACATTACAAAGATTTCCCTTGCATCCCAGTATCTTGCCCCTCCTACTGTTGAGTACCACAGAACAATGGTCTATTGGCAACATATATTATGGGTGAACAATGACCCAATGCACTTTATATCGTGTTCCATTCCAATCAAAGAAAACCGACTAAGCTTTTTAGGATATGCCTCGGCCTTTGACCCGTACTCTTGGATATTTCTCATTGCCTTCTGTATAGTAACAGGCTGGACCGTCAGTCGGTTCACAATGCAATCATATTACTTAAGGTTTCCATACACGGTGCTGGAAATACTTCTATGTCAGAGCGTTGAGGATACTACGATCAAGCGTTACAGATGAGCATATGCTCCCTGGCTATTGGCCGGCATTGTATTCAGCTATGGGTTCCAAGGAGACAACATTAAGCAGTTCACAACACCTCAGGAAACAAAACCAATGGAAACATTCGGCGAGCTTGCTGTGACGAATTACTCTGTTTACTCCGGACAGGAAGACCAACTCCGGAATCAACTACTGCATTGCGTAAAATCTTCAGCGAGTAGAGGGAACGAAAATCCATTTGAGGGATGCCTAGATGGTAACATGATTGCGTCTACCCTTCGATTTGGCATATTATATTCTGCATCGTTAATAAAAACTCCACAGGACCAAAGACTAGTGGAATTAGAAATACGAGCAGAAACGTTGGCGGAGAGAATGGAAGTTTTCGAAACTCCTTTCGAGTATTTTTCGAAAAAGTTTGCAAACTGTGCAAATGTTGCCTACGTAGATGTCCTTTCAAGGGTTCTAAAAATGGAGGAGATAGTTTTGAACAGAAACATCGGTGGGGATGAGGCAGAATTCCATGTAAATAGTAATCCATACCACAAATTGTTTGTGGTTTCTCCCTGACAGGTTTACAATTTCTCCAAGAATTCTGAACCAGAGGCAATATTCACTGTTTCAGTCAGGGTTGTGGGACGTCTGGTCCAGATGGAACCTCTTGAAAACTCACAGGAAAAGCCATACTTTGAATGAAAAAAGAAGCTATGCCAGGCGACAGCCGAAATCAATTGGAATTTCTTATAATATTAAGACTATATTTTATGTTTCATTTGCGTTACTTATTCCTTCAGTGTTTCTGTTCGCTTATGAGCTTTTGACGGATATAAACTTTTACAAAATTTACGTAAGGTTAAAATATTGTTTGCAGCTGATTAATCGCTTGAGACTATATTTAAAGAATCGTTTGTTACAAATATGTCGCCTATTAAAGGTGTATAAATAAAGCCCAACTAACCATTTGTGTCTTTTACCGACATTCGGGAGTTGACCGAAAATGCTCTAGTTTCCTTGTTGTTTCTCATTAAGCATCCTGTCATGTCAAGTATTTTGTAAGTTATTCAGAAAGAATTTAGTGGTTTTCGAGTCGATTCTTAGGTAAGCAAACAAAATAAGTATCTTATCTCACATTATGATGTAATAATACTTTATTTTGTCACCTCGCCATATTTATTTAGTTGCTTGATTATACTATACTTTGTTGGGTTGCCAACTAGTTTCTTGTTGTTTCTGTAGAAAGCAAAATGCCAGCGAATCGAAAACATGCATGCACTATTGAGATGTCTTCTTTGAGAATGACACTTGTCCCCCCTGTTCTTCGTTTGTCATTGTGAAAAAATAATGGTCGCTTTTCATTGACAATAGCGACACTCCGTACATTAGCGATGGCTCAACTAAAGTTCCAATGTGCACTTTACCATTTGAGTGGTTAACTATACAAAATTCGTTTTGAAATTGCATTCTTAAATGTGAATGTTCTGAAGCGGTAGATCTCATCGAGGTGTATAGTTTTAATCATAGGGGCTACCTGATTTGATGCTATCGAAGTAAATGAAATAATAATGCAGTTAAACGAAAATTTCTTAAATTCAAGTGCAACTAAATGAATTCGTTTGAAATCGGTTGAAATTTGTTGCCACCTAATAAAATCAAATGTGTGGAATAAAGTTGATTAAAACAAATAAACTACCAAATTGCTTCTTACTTAGCCAGTTGTGTTCATACTTCCGGCAGTTTAATAGTACTTAATTAAAATATAGGTTACACAACATATCCTGCCCTGCCCTGCTACCATAAATATACTTAAATGGCCAAGATTAAATTAATTCCACCTGAAATTTGAACCCAGCATATTGGCCAGCTAAATTTCGTCCGATGATTAATCACGAAATGGCCGTGCATTGTATAAGGTACCTCTTACGTTGCACTGGTTCTAAGCATTAGCAGGCAATAACGTGCCGATCAAACCCTCAAACGACCTAAATTATTTTCCTGAAAGACAGTGTTTTAGCATATAACTTACGCCCACCGTAGTTATCTAAGTCATCGTTCTTTCGCAAATTATTCTTATCCAAGTTCAACCTTATAAATAGTTTGTACCTTAAGCCCAATAACGGTATATGAAATATTTTTTTTCCCTAAATAATAAAATATCAGGCCATTATTCCTTTCTTTTCGATATAAATGCCAACTAAGTAAGGATAAAGCATCAAGGGGCCAATCAGCGATACATGGAAATGGAAACACAGACTTTTATCTCATTTCTCATTTCGATTTTAAACTTATTTGTTTGTTCAAGTTTAAACCTGAATACAAATCTTGCTGTATTCGCTGATTGCACTGTACACGTCGTTTTGCATATAGTTAAGAGGAGGTCTGCCGCAACCTCTAATCACATCTTAACATCCCCGCAGATTCCAATTATTTTAACGCAGCAAACATTCCACCAAACATCCAGAAAATCGGATTTCAAATGCTTCACAAAACACGAAACATATCATTTCGGGATTGAGAATCGGGGAGACTTCCCGTTTCCTGCATTTCCTCCCCAAAAACGTCTCTGCACCGTTCAAATATTCGTCAACCCCAAGCCCTGTTTAATTTGGTCTTCAACCTTACCCAATACAAGCTATTTTGAAGACTATAAACTTTTCCCCCTGGAGCAGTGCAAGAGTTCCCTTAATCATATGGCCACAGTATTTGATAACCGAATTATCACACAAATATTTCACGAAAGCATTTCAGCGAGGCACAACTGGTCATTAATCATCGTGAAATCAACCCACCGATATCAATCCAATGGATTTCCTTCTTACACTTTCTCTGACTTGCTGGCTCAACTGCTTTTTTTCCATTACAGTTGCTCGACACGGAGATCATTGCCAACCTACCCGTATTTGTATATTTGGGAAGCACACAGCAGTGGTGAATCAGGTACGGAATACATCATCGACACAAGAAAACTTATGAAACACCTATCGACTTTTGAAGATCCAATATGTGAACAGCAGTTTCAAAAATTCAATAGATCCTTTGTTACTGCAGAGTGTACAGCTAAATACGTGGCCATATATACCACATCCTTGTATTCCTTTGCGTATGTGCTACAGAGTTACGCTAATTTCTCAGTTTTTGCAAGTTCAAGATATATGCTCCTAAGATATTCGGATGCCATTTATAATTTACCATATGTTTATGCAAACTTGACAGACCGTCCACAGGAAATTGAGTGGCTAAATGCAATGTTTCCCAACTTTACCCACATTAACCAAAGCTCCTTAGCATCTCACTATCTTGCTCCCTCAACTGTTCAGCATCACCGGACAATGGCTGGCTGGCAACATATATTATGGAAGAATGACGACCCAATGCACTTTATATCATGCACCATTCCAATCAAGGCCAACAAAATAAGCTTTTTGGGATATGTGTCTGCTTTTGACTTACACTCTTGGATGTTTCTCATCGGTTTCTGCATGGTAACAGGCTGGACCGTCAGTGTTATCACAATGCGACAATACTACTCAAAGTTTCCCTACACGGTACTGGAAATACTTCTATGTCAGAGCGTTGAGGATACTACGATCCAGCGTTATAGGTGGATTTTTGGTCCCTGGCTCTTGGCTGGGATTGTATTCAGCTACGGGTTCCAGGGAGACAACATTAAACAGTTCACAACCCCTCAGGAAACAAAACCAATGGAAACATTCGGCGAGCTTGCCCATACCAATTACTCAATTTACTCCGGCCAAGAAGACCAACTCCGGGTTTTAATAGTACAATGTGTGGAACATTCAGCGGCTATGTACAACGCCAATTACTTGCCAAGATGTCTAAAAGGTTACCGACTTACGACGGCCCTTAGATTTGGCATATTATATGGTATGGCTTTAATGGTTACACCACAGGATCAAAGACTATTGGAATTAGAAATACGAGCACAAACGTTTGCGGAGAGATTGGAAATTTTCGAAAATCCTTTCGAGTATTTTTCAAAAAAATTTGAAGACTGTGCAAATGTTGCGTACGTGGATGTCCTCTCAAAGGTCCTAAAGATGGAAGAAATAGCTTTGAGCAGAAATATCGGTGGGGATGGAGCAGAACTCCATGTGAATGATATTCCACACCACGAGCTGTACATGTGGTTCCTTCCAGACAGATTTACAATTTCTCCTAGAATTCTCAACCAGAGGCAATATTCACTGTTTCAGTCTGGGTTATGGGACGTCTGGTCTAGATGGAACAGCCGAAAAACTCAAAGGAACAGCCATGTTTTGAATGAAAAAAGAATCTACGCCAGGAGACAACCGAAATCAATTGGAATTTCTTACAATATTCAGACCATATTTTATGTTTTATTTGCGCTTCTTATTCCTTCAGTGTTTCTGTTTAGTTATGAGGTTTTTACTGGTACAAAATTAAGTCAACTTTACCTTAGGTTCATATGCGGTTTGTTGCTCATTAGTAGATTTGTCGTCGAGAACCGGTGTGCTGTATACATAGGGAATACTTTGAAACGAACTTGAAACACCTCAAATGTATATAATTGCTTCCAAACCATTTCAATTTATGGCTTTTACTGTCATTCGGACAAAGATACAAAATACTGAAGCTTCTGTGTTGTTTCTCATTCTCATTAATCATCTTGCGGAGTATTTAGCCAGTTTTAGTAAAGTTTTATCAGTTTCTGACATTTGTACTCGAGTGAGCAAAACTATGTATGTCGTTTTACAACAAATTAATATAACCAACACCCATTAAAATGCTTGTAGAAATACTCCGCTGATGGTATGAAAAAATTCCTGTGATATAAATTCGCAAATTGTAATTACACTAACAATAGGATTGTAGACTATGCTAATAGTTAGATTAGCTCAGTTTAGAATCCAGACATTCTAATTAGATAAAATGTTATCTCTTCCTGCTACCCGC
>JAAXOA010001161.1:0-17163 GCA_036561885.1 Salina celebensis
CAGGAGAACCAATAAAAACCAGAATGTGCTCTGAAACTGAGATGGAAAACTAGTGACTCAATTCACCGGTTAAATTGTATTGTTAGGGAAAAGAGTGCAACTGTCACTTTGATAGACTATTAAGATCTTTTCTGGGTGATAAATACCCTTTTTTATGTCCACACACACATTCGCTTTGTAGCAACTACTGGCTTCTTTCAAGCCAAAGTTGTTTTTCAAAATGACGCTGTAAAAAGTCAACACAGTCAGCGTTTTTTTTCTTTTTCTCTAAGTGGGACAAGCACCGTACATAAAAGCAATATCAGTAACAAGAAGAGCATTAGGAGAAAACTCTAAAATTTATTATTACAAATACGTGTATAATTTATGTTGTTTGTAGTTCACTATAAAAATCACATTTACTTTCGTATAAGAAGAAAATCACTAAAATAGCCATGAAATAGTGTTTCTATCTGTATACAATTTTCAATCAATTGAGCAAACACAAAAAACTGGAGTGAAGTTTAAAAAGAATCGTATTTTTATCTCTGATCTTACTTGACTTTTGGTAAAGTGGCCCTGTCAAGATGGCAAATTTAAAAAATGTTTACTGCTGCACCGTTGTAATAAAAAAGGTAGCCATAAACTTAATTGAAAGTCTGAAGAAATCTTTATACACAACGAGAAGAAAAGCCCAAAATGTTTTATAATTCCACAAAAGACTTCCGCAATTCTTGAGTTTCTCGTATTCCCCCAAAAAGTTGTGTTGTTTTGCCAATTGTCTATTTTAATGAGGTTAAACTTTTTCCATAAACATTTCCCCAACATAACTCAACATTTTATTCTCCATGTTTTATCAATTATCAGATCTCCAACTTTTCATTTTTCTAATTACAGTGCTGGAAAAGTTGCGAACTGTTGGAAGCCCAGGATTTAACTCTGCCAGCCCAGTCCTTAGACGAAACTGGGACTACAAAATTGAATGGAGCTGTTACCGAAGGAAAACACATCAAGGGCTTGCTTCCAGGGAAAACAGGAGAAAGTACAGACCCTGCAACCAAGAAACAATCAATCCTTTCTTGTTCTCTGAACAAACATTGTGTAAGTTTATTTTATTACGATTCCAGTGCGCTTTCTCCCACACAAATAAATAAAAAAGTCTGAACTATTCCAAGCAAAATAGTATATTTCCAGGACAACAATCATCGTTATACACACGACTAGTTCTATTTTTCCCTCAAATTTTCAACATACAATTTCCATGTTTGGTGCTTCCAAAGAATAACAAAGTGCCTACGTTTTCCAAAAACTACTTTAAAACCTTCAAGACATAAACGTACAGAGAAGGAAACCACCTTCTTCCGCGTCTTCATTTTCTCCCGAAAACTTTATAGTTTAGGTTCATTCCAGATCATAATTCTGTAAAGATAATGGACTCAGTTGACATTTTAATATGCCACAGAGATTCTTTACGATCCCACTTTTCTCCTTTTCCCCACTTTCACTCCGGCTTGTTACAAAATTATTATTTTTATTACACCGATTTCAATGATACCCAGTGATATGCCTGGGTAGGAGCAGGAGAACATCCAGAAAATCATTTTTTGTTTGTTTTTCGCGTGTGCCATTTGAGAACGGTGAAAGTAAAAGAAAAACTTTTTGTTCTTGCACAAACACCGTTCCTCCCACAACGGGAACATTGCCCTGTCCGGAGTAGCACTAAATTATCTTGAACTTTTTTTCTCTTCTTCTTCAACTGGGATTACATTCTCAAGTTTTAAAACAAAACCAAGTTTTCCTCCAATTCATATATTTCCTCCCTGCAACGAATGGGCGCACCTGGAAAATAAAATTCATTTTTTATCTTGATATTCGATAGGTCGTGGGATGTCAAGTGGCTTGCTCCTTTTACCAGAGACTCAGAGAAAGTGATACAGGTACTTTCTCTTCCCTGCCAACCACACATCCAGTGATAGCAATGAAGCATGAAACAGTTTTGAGTGCTGCACAAGGAAAAGTTACATGGCCACCCAGTCAAGAATCTGAAACATCCGGTGTAGTTTATGTGGTCATTCAAGAATATCCAGACAGGAAATGGAGACAAGTTGTCCAGGTACAGTAATAGCATTCTTTTCTGTCCAGGTGCAGCACAGCTTTTGTAGCCTTGAGAGAAAGTATTATTGCGAAATAACATGATTATTAGACATGGCAATCTGACATTTATATATGTGTATTTTTTTTGCATTTTTCAGACAACAAAAACAGAAATTGAGATTCCATCCGATCTCCCAAGTTCCAAGTCTGCCAAGCTCCAGTCTGTTCGTGTTCTAGTTGTCGGGACAAACGGTCTACTTTCTATTTACAATCCAATAAAAAGTTTAGAGAGTAAATCCGACAGAGTAAATAATAGAACAAGCTCTGAGGGCAGGTTCGCTAATGAGAACACCCCTGACGTTAGTACAAGATCAAGCACAGATGCTACTATGGCAGCTAATGATCACCAAATGGGTTATGCAAATATTCCTGTAACAAGCTCAACAGACACACCCTCCCCAGAAGCAGGAGGATCGGTTGCTGGGAGCGGAACCAAGGCAGACCCATTCAATTTACGAGTTGTCTCATTAATCCATCAGAAGTCATTGGTTATCGCGGAACTCAAGTGGAACGGGGCAAGTCCTGAGCAGGATTATTTGATCACTTGGGAGTTACACGGGGGTGGTCTCAAAGGGCACCTTGTTACTGACTCTACATCAGTTACCCTTAGTTTATGGCCTGACACTACCTACCAGATTCAGGTTGGTTTACAAAAACACTTTTTAAAGGCATTTTGATTCCAAGTCTATTGTTGCAAAAAAATATCTGTTTATCATAAAAAGTTTCCCAGAAAACCGGAAACACTTTTTGATTAACTCGGTAGCAAGAATGTATCTATTGCGTTTTGCGTGAAGTCTTTTCATGCTCTAAATTTTTATAAAGTTTACATAAAAAACTTTTTTTTGTTAAAAAATATTAGGTTGAAAAGTTTGAGAAAAAGTTGGAATCCGAGGTATACGACAAGCCAACTTCCGCGAAAAGTCTTCGGTTGACTGTAGACACAAGTACAGCCTCATTTCCTCTCCAGCCGCCATCCGCTCTTCGTTCCGGAGACAGTGATGAGGATAGCGAAGACTCGTACGAAAACGAGGATCTATCTGAAGACCAGAATAAATTGTCATTGGAAGATCCATCTCATAAATCTATCACGCCAGGAGGCGGATTTCTCAACATGACACTTTTCCTCGGTATTGCCATCTCTGCCCTGCTTTTTGTCCTTGTCATTTTAACCGTTGCAGCATTCACTTGGACGAGAATGAGAGCTGTAAACAGAATGGACGAGCTCCACAACAACGGTCACCGGTCTGGGTCACCGTCTCTCGACTGGTGTAGTACAAGTCCTATGATCTCTCCAGGGAAAAAGTTCCACTGTGGCGAAGACACCACCGGATCTTATTGTGACTGTGATGGAGGGGACAACACTGGAACAGGATGCTATTCATATTCTACCGAACCACAGTCGTTACTATACAGCCAAGAGGATTATTCCTGGGACGAGTGCCCGTACTATCACGAGGCTAAACGCGGTAGACCAACTTACTCTGGATTTACGTCGGAACACGACCATCCCGGGAGGCAGGATATTCCCTACTCGTTCCACAGTCCGCCAAGGAGAAAAGGTAAAAATATAATTAAATTTCATGAATAATTTAATAGCCAGCTTTGTTAGCAGTTGATTGGTTTAATTAACAAAAAAAGATATATGCAGTACCTTGTCCCAGACAAGTTTTGCTTAAATGCAGAGCTATAAAAAATCCTATAAAACAAAATGGGAGGGGAACCCACCAGGATTTTAGTATTTTTGCACAGAATACCGTGAGAAAATTTAGTTTGTTTTTGCAGAAATACCTTGTTTGCAAAATGGGGCAGTCTGAGACAAGTTCTCACTACAACTCAGATTCTTTGGTGGAAGAGTATCTCATTAAAGCGTTTCTCTTTTTTATTGCAGAGAACGAGTCTTGTGTGGCTGTGATCAGCAGTGGCTCTAATGATCTACAAATGCCCTCATTAGCGCCATCCAGGTATCCCCCGGCAATATCTTCGTCTTACTTGACCAGCTATTATCGTGGATCAAGCAGTATCGGCTATGCGCTTTTGGGCGAACCTACTCCTGGAGAAGCTTGTTATTATCCTTAAGCAGTCAACAATGTCCATCCCTTCAGGTCCTAGAATGGATGCCTCATCAGTACAAAACTCCTTAAAACTTTCTGCATATCACCTTGTATAAAGCACACGCTATTGTAGATATTTGTATGATTGATGTTATGCTTCTTTTGTAAAAAATAACTAGTCACAAGTTTTTGTTTGAAGTACTTTTAGTGTGTCAGATTCTAAAATAAATTGAAATATCATAGACTTTATGCCTGATAGAGTAAAAGATCTTCTCAAGGATTTTGGCAGCTTTCTCGACCATTTTTATTGTATATAAAATACAGTTTCCATCTAATAACCCATTCCACTTGAGAATTCATGAGGATTTTTGGATGCGGAGATATGAGTTTTTTCGGTAATAATCTTTGGCATTAGCTTGAGAGATTTTTTTTTTCTTCGTGGGTGTTGGGAAAGTCTCAGTTCATTTTTTTTTCTCTAGAGAAAGAGAAAGCAGAGCTTAACCTGATTTCATTTTTGCTACACTCGTCTATCCAACACTTGTTCATTTCGAGCCAAAAAAATGTGATTGGAGAGATGGACTTGAGAGTCTTGAGGAACTGATCCTAGAGCGTCTTTTCTCAGACTTCCGTTCAATTTTTTATTAACTTTTTTCTAGATATCTTACTCCCTCTGCAAATATTTACTGAGCAACTAATCAGCAGTGCGAGGTTCTCTGATATAACGATCTTGGAATGTTTTGTGGCGATTCTTTTTTTAAAAGGGAAGAAACAAGGCGAGTTATACGCGGATAGACTTACCAAGAGATTGTCCATATTGTTCTTTTCGGTGGTATCTTGGAGCATGGAAGGAGATTTAAGAAGAAAATTATGATGGACGATGTGATGATGAAGCATAATGATTTTTGATGGAACAAGTTAATCCCTGCACGTTAGCTTGCCAATTCTACTAGTTTATATGGGGTATTTAAATATGAATGTAACAACTTTCTTTAAGGACAACCACATGTAACCACGTCTCCGCCTGTACGAAAAAGTTCTAAAACAATTTTGTTTTGATCTTGAACGGTTCATTTAGTTTGGAAAGTTGATGAAACAAGTATTTCATTAGCTTGTTTGGAGAACCGCAGCGGAACGGAGCTGGATGGGAGATTAAGGAAGATGTGAGGTTTTCCACAACAGGGGAAAGTTAGTCAAAACTCCTGACACCTAACGAACGTCTTGTTAAAGAGGTGTCTGCTTCCTGCTCAAACCAAGTGCTCCAGACTTCCACTCCAAAATGGAGGATGGCATTGTTTTTGGAAACCATGGAAAGATGCTAGTGTGTAGTGATGAGTTTGAAAGTTGTCTTTTATGCATGCAGTGTATAACGCTGTCGGGCTAAACGCTGAAGTTCGATTTGCGAAAAATATCCTAGGATGTTACACTAACTGAATGCTAAAATTAACAACGTTCGATTTAATCTGTATACTCGATATTTTATTTTATTTACATGGAAGTGTTTTGAAAACTAATCCGTAGCTTACAATACAAACTATTCTATATTTTTCTAAATCGCTTGAGGTCTTTCTTCGGTAGAAAAAACTTTAATGCGTGACCATTAATAAATGAGAAATCTGCAATACTGTCTTTCTCCCACTCATTAATTTCATTACGAAACAATCTCATTCCCTGATTTTCCAAACCCTCAAAGGCGTTCACAATGCGAAGTCCAACTTTTCCTTCGTCCCGTGACCAATCAGTTACTTTAAGTCGAACTAAAAGCTGCCCCAGTGGTAAAGTCTCTTCTCCAGCGAAATCGTCAAGAATGTTTTCCAACGTTTTCAGGTCATCTTCTTCTCCCACGTTCAACTTGACAATATCCACCCAGTCTGCATCTCCATTTTGTTGCATTAGGCTCTTTAAAGTTTTCATCTTATCTTTGTCCTTCCATCCAATGAGGACCCCATCAAGGGCTACATTTTCCTTGAAGTATCTCAAGGGATGATCCACGATGTCTGCTGATGGTTCAAACGACCTAACGCTGCAATTAGTTAGTGCGATGACCTCCACTTCAAAAAATGAATTTTCCCCGGATCCTGTTGAATACAATGTACAAGGTGCTTGTGTGTAGCCTTCGGCGTCTTCAATTTTCTCTAGTTGCCCCAGCGTGTCAATTCCACACATCCAGTATCCAGCATCACCAACCTCTCCCACCTTCCGAACTAAACTTACTGGACATTGGAAGCTGGGCTGGATTGATGTCCAAAACTCATTTCCAGTTTTATTCGTCGCCCCTCGCAACCGAAAGCTTGTAAATGGCAAACCTATGGACGCCGCGGTTTCACTTCGTTTCCATCTCGTCACTAAACTAACTTTATTATTTCGCTGGAAGCTATCTTCCAATTGAAAATTTCCATCCAAAACACACACGATTCCAATCGTCGTTAACACAAAAACGAGAACAGTTTTTGTTAAGATTTTCACCAATGAATTATAATTTTCTCCATTTCGAACTAATTTCGTGTTGCGCTTAGGGGAACCCATGTTTTCCTCGTAAAACGATGATACTTTGACAACTGCTTAAACTCAAGTGACACTAGCCTCCATAAAAAGGTCACCAACGAAAACATTTTCCTTCCACACTTCAGGTGCCTGAAACTTTAAAGAACCTGAACACCTGCACTGCTTTATGCTTCTCTTCATGCATAGCACGGGAAAAAAGCCAATACCAATGCCAACTGTATACAGTATATTTAACCAAATATATTTAACCCCGTGTACCTTTTCAATCATTCCCTTTAAAATACCAAACATATTAAAACATTAATTCGTTCAAAACTTTTTTAAGCACGTCCCATTCCGAAAATAACCCTAATTAGCCTGAATGGTGGCGTCGTCGTTTTTGTATCAAGTAAAGTTTTTTTTCACCTTGCCCCATCCCAATTTCTTCTTCTTTTCAAATGTTCCTCATCTTCTTTCCATTCTTTCCCTATTCTGCTCCATGTTATTAAAAAACCCCACCGTTGTTTTTAATTCGAGTTTTTTTTCTGCTCACATCATTGCCAGGCCTATGCTCTTCTTCCTTCTTTGAATCGAGTAATCCCGTTTATGTTGACACTGCACTGAAAACCACAAAGTGGATGGATACGGAGAGCTGAGTATACTCATCCGCTCCTTGTACCTATTCTCTGTCCATGTTTTGGAGCTGATTCTATTTCTTCACAGGCGAGGTCATTGATTTTTTTTGTACTAAAAAGATACATTCCTACACATAAAAACTTAGGGATTTTAGAGTTTGTAAGTTGTAACGTTATACTTTTTTTATAATACTTTTTGCAACGGACACCCTGTGTAACTAAAAAGGTAGTATTTTTTTGCGGAGGAGGTGTACTTCATAAAATATTTTTAAAAGTGTATCAAACTGCGGTAGTCAGCTTGTACTGTTTATTTGTTTGCTGTGACAATATAGCACGGAAAAGGGACTAGAAGAAAAAAAATATTAATTAGAGCAAATTATTTAGAGTTCTTATAATACAAGCAGTTGTGGTTGTAAAAGTGTCAAAAAGAAGTTTTTGGAGGTGTCAACGAACTATTTTTAAGAAGGAGGGATAAGTTCTAAGGTAAGATTGTGAAAAAAGTGTTTTATCTTTGGAGGGGAGAAGAACTAACGACGACTAACGGTTTGGTTTTCCAGGAAATAAGAGACGAACTAAAAATGGCTGGAACGGAAACCTGTGGGGATGAGTCACTATACCCGATTGCTGTTCTGATTGATGAGTTGCGAAACGAAGATGTTCAGGTAACGTTTAGTTGAAAATTTACATAGAAGTGAGCAGTGGAAATATATGAATTTGTTTTAATAAGAATGTGAACTATTATTCTGATTTACAGTTGAGACTGAACTCAATTAAAAAACTGTCAACAATCGCGTTGGCATTGGGAGTGGATAGAACTCGGTCAGAGTTGATTCCATTTTTGGCGGATACAATTTACGATGAGGACGAAGTTCTTCTGGCTTTGGCTGAACAGCTTGGAAACTTCACTCCCTTGGTAGGAGGTTCGGAGTTTGTTCATTGTCTGTTGGCTCCGTTAGAATCTTTGGCGACCGTTGAGGAGACTGTTGTGAGGGACAAAGCTGTAGAGAGCTTGAGGACAATCTCGGCCCAGCATTCAGTAGCAGATTTAGAAGCCCACTTTGTTCCTCTAGTGAAACGGCTGGCTTCTGGTGACTGGTTCACTTCCAGGACGTCAGCATGTGGGTTGTTTTCAGTGTGTTACCCAAGAGTTTCTACCACAATCAGAGGTACAAACATTGAAACTTTTGAAAGAACTGAAAAGCTACAGTACTTGGACTTGAACTCGTGTGATTGTTGATTTTTAGGTGACCTCCGGAGCCATTTCAGGAGTCTCTGTCAAGATGACACACCTATGGTACGACGTGCTGCGGCCAGTAAATTGGGCGAACTAGCGAAAGTCGTGGAACCAGAGTATCTGAAGTCGGATATCATCCCAATGTTCGTCAATCTTGCGCAGGATGAACAGGTGAATTTGCTTAGCTGATATTGATCTATGAATTGTTTCATAGACCTAGAATAACATTGAACATTTTCTGTAACATCAAGGATTCTGTGAGGCTCTTGGCTGTGGAAGCATGCGTCAGCATTGCTTCACTACTTGCACAGGACGACACGGAGCAGCTGCTGATGCCAACGCTTCGACAGTGCGCTGAAGATAAAAGCTGGCGAGTGCGGTACATGGTTGCCGACAAATTTACTGACTTACAGAAGGTTAGCATTCAGCTCAATTTCATCGCATCGAACTCTCAAGCAATATTCCTTATTGGTTATTTTGAATTTTTCAGGCGGTTGGACCGGAAATAACAAAAACGGATTTGGTCCCTGCGTTTCAATCTCTGCTGAAAGACTGTGAGGCAGAGGTCCGAGCTGCTGCTGCGAACAAAGTGAAAGAGTTCTGTCAAAGTCTGGATCCTTCCGTACAAGAAACAGTTATCATGAGTTCCATCCTCCCATGTGTGAAGGAACTTGTTGCTGATCCGAATCAACATGTCAAGTCTGCACTCGCTTCTGTTATCATGGGTCTAAGTCCCATTTTGGGAAAGACTAAGTAAGCTGTTTAACAAAATTAAGATTAGATTGGGGTTGTAACTGCAATCAGAATAAATGATGTTTCATTGTTCCTAGTACCATTGAACACCTTCTGCCCCTTTTCCTTTCTCAGCTGAAGGATGAATGCCCTGAAGTCCGATTAAATATAATATCCAACTTGGATTGTGTCAATGAAGTGATTGGTATCCAGCAGGTAAGCTGTCAACTTTTCTTTCTCTTGCACTCCTCACCACGCACATTTGATTATCGTAATTCACAAATAGTTGTCGCAGTCTTTGCTGCCGGCCATAGTGGAATTGGCTGAAGATACCAAATGGAGAGTTCGTCTGGCCATCATCGAGTACATGCCTCTTCTTGCTGGTCAACTGGGAGTCGAGTTTTTTGATGAAAAGCTAAACGCACTTTGTATGACTTGGTTGGTTGACCACGTGTTCGCTATTCGTGAAGCGGCTACCCTCAATCTGAAAAAGCTCGTTCAAAAGTTTGGATCAGAGTGGGCAGAAAACACTGTCGTTCCAAAAGTTGTCGCGATGTCCAGGGATCCCAACTACTTGCACAGGATGACCTGTTTGTTCTGTATAAATGTGAGTGTCCCAACTCTCAACGATAATTAAGGATCAATAAAATGGCGGTGTCGTGTTTCACAATTTCAATGGCATAATGATCGTCGATTTCATTTAGGTTTTGGCGGATGTCTGTGGACAAGAAATAACCCTTAAGCAGTTACTCCCAACTGTAACCAACATGGCTGGTGATGGCGTTGCTAATGTCAGATTCAATGTGGCTAAGACTTTACAGAAGATTGGACCAGTTTTGGATAGGAGGTATTCATTATTTAGCTATTGTATTGTGGTGCATATGTTACTGCAACTCAATAAGCACATTTTGTAATTCATATTATGTTTCTCCTTCTGCAGTACGATGACAGCTTTACTCGCCCCAGTTCTGGAAAAGTTGAAAGAGGATTCGGATGTTGATGTTAGGTTTTTTATACTTTGCAGCGAAAAACAGGCTTAAGAATTTGTCCGTTAAAATTTTGCGAGTTGCAATAGATGTAAAATTGTAACGGACAAATTCTTAAGCCTGTTTTTCGCTGCAAAGCACACAAATATAGGAGTAACATTGTATAATATACATTCTTTATTGTTTCTATTTACAGTTTTAAGTCTAAATCAGTAAATACGACTCCATCAGCGACATTTAAAGTAGTGTACAGGCATGAGACATAAACTGAAAAATCCACCTGCAACAATGTCAACGCGACAAAAATAAAACTTTTAAATACACCGTTTCTCAGTTAATCAAAATTACAAAAAATTTCATCGTGTCACCTACCAACCAATCATCATTTTGTTATGTCGTGTGCGTAAACCATGTTCAAATATGTTGAATCATCACTTGAATGAAAAATATGATCACTGTATTATGATAATTGTTTTTAAAATCTTAATCTTGTCATCAGTAATGAAATGAACTTGTTATCTGGAAAGGGTTAATCTTAGTTTTAACTTCCAAAATGGTAACAGCAACACCACCTTTATTCGTCATTGCTGAGGTTTGATGTAAAATCCTTTAGACCTTAGAGTTTTGTGCTCTTTGTCAAATGTATTGTGTAATGTACACTATAATTCTAATTAGTTGTAGACATCACACAATTAAAAATTACGAGCGAGAAGTATATACCTCTTGTATATGATAGGTGTATCACGTTTTTGTTACAATTGAAAAAACGGATTTTTTTCTCTCTGTTTCTTAAATACACACGAGTAAAATAACAAAACATAAATTAATGAAAAGTTTTGAGTATATCCAGGAAAAATCGTTATGTAATTTATATTATGAATTTATTTGCTGCATATTGCATAAAATCACTCCTGGCACAATGCGACTGTTGTCTAAGAAATCCCAACGCGTATTCAGTACGATTAAACAAATTATTTCGGCAGTTATGTGACAATTGATTGTCGTGAACGGGTTGGTTTCCTTTCACTGTGTCATATCTGATGCATTTATCAACACACGAGTATCTTCGCACGGCATTGTGCTTGGTAGTAGTGCTGGGATTTTCACTATCATTCAGCTGCGCAAGTAGACTTTTGATATTATATTGCATGAATTTAGTTGATATCATGTCATATCAATGCTCAGTAAAACATCTTTTTATGGTTTGGCCAGTAAGATGCATTCAAAACGATCAGGAACATGATTGTGGAGCAGGCTTTGATGCTTGCACAACAGGCCTGGAAAGGGAAGACGAAGATCAGACCTACAAACTAGTGCAAAAATGTGGACAATCAATGAGCCCGAAAGGTGGATGCACAGAAGACCATTTAACCTGCTGGTGTCTTGAGGACCTCTGTAATGATAATGGAGGAGATTACTCCAGCAAACCTATGTCTCTATTTACTAATTTACTTATAAATCTTTGTTTACTTTATTTTGTAGCTCTGTTCTTATAATGGCTGATTTCCATTAAAGTTGCGCAAAATGTATGCGTAAAAATATCAACATTGATGTAATGCAGAAATGTTATTGATGGAAAGCATAACTGTTTCTTTTCTCAATTTTTTCACTTTTTATAGTGTTGCTTTTTGCTCATAAGGATGAAGTAAAATTTAATTTTGTTACATTTATTTCCGATTGGTCAGTCCATATAATTTTTTTTCTTCTTCTTTGAAATGTGTCATAAAATTATTAAATTAGAATAAGAGAATAATCAAAGTGTATAATCAATATCTTCTATAACTTATGTATATCAATTAATGGATAATTTTCCATCAATGATACAGTAATAGCCACCATTATACACTTCATTTCATATCGATTGTATTTTTCCACATAATTTACACGTTTATAGACTCATCTGCTTACTTACAATTTCTTATAAATAGTGTGTGAACTTAACGTTTCAGAAAATACACAAGATATTTCAAAACCCAATCTGTTAGCAGTAAACTAATCAAACACGTATTAACCTCACATATAAAGAGATTCGGACAAGCATATATAAGTCGTTCCCCAAAACATATGTATAACAAAATCATATATTAATATATTATCCCAACAATAAGTAAGATGGACAACTTTTAATGAACTTTACTTGCGTTACGTTAATTCTTGCTCTTGTCCGTTGAAGATACAGGTTTTCTTATAACATAATAAAATTCATATATTTTCCTTTATCATTTTTTTACAATTATCAATATCAGTAAATAAACGCTATTTTAAGATGTACGTGTTGACAATGAAAAATGGTAAATAACACATCTTTTTATCTGTCACTTCTTCTATAAAGATTATTGTACTGGAAATAATGTAAAATGGAAGTGTCTCATCTTGCCCCAACTACCTATATTGTAAACGATACTCTGCTCCCGTCTTCGCTAAAACAAGCTAAACATTTATACGTCGATATATTTTTGTAAATTACTAACCAAACTGTGAATAATACAATAATCGCTACAAAACTAAAAGGTTCAGGTACGAAGTAAAAAAAAAGTAGGATCGTTTCCTCCTTATAATATAAGCTTCTGGCAAAAACTAAGCTGGTGAACAATTTCCTGAACAGTATTTCTTTCTACTAAAATTAAACTCATTCAGTTTACAAAATACTTATGACTTGGGTCAGAAAAATGACCATACCATTGAAGACGTCATAATAAAATGTTTGTATACTTTTTCTGTATAATTACTGGTGTTTAGCATGTACTGTACAGTATTACTTTAATATCAACCAAAGTTCGTCAATTGGAATGTATTCAAACAAGTATATTCAAACAAAAAGGTAAAATATTTCTTCATTACGTTATTCTATATTTACCAAAAATACTATTTGATTTTATTCGCAAAAGGTTCTACCCATAAAAACACAGACTCACTACCTGAATGTTTTTTTTTTTGTTATAAGCGATCAAACTTTCTCTCTTTTTAGTATAGAAAGAAAGTTTAATCGATTTTTATTCATTCTGGTTTTCCATCTGTCGTTTTTTATCTACATTTTGCATATTCGCATAATATCTTTTGGGATTCCGAGTAAAAATGGCTCTCGGTGGGACACCCTTTTTTACATAATGATGACGAGTGTTTGCATATCTCTTCATTTAAAGTTTAAGTGTAGCTTAGAATGCTTGGCTGATAATTTATATACATGATGTTACGTTATAAGCTAAACTTATTTGAGTTGACGATAAAATATTGTTATACAAGAACTCAAGCCTCTTTTATATACACCTCCTGGAAAATAAAAGATGTAACACAGGTTGCATCATGGAGTTTTCTATCAACACAAAGAGAGGAAATGAAGTTTTTTTTTTGCTAGAATATTCAGCAGTTCGGTCGATTATACACACATCTATGAAATTAAAGAGCATAAATTATTTTATCAGGCATATCATCATTTCACACACTCTTCCGCTTCAAAAGATCCATTCTCTTTTGTCAATATTTACTACTAATCCACTTATAATCTATTATCACATTCACATGTCAATCTTCCTGAAATAACAAACAAAAATAGTTTTGCGTGTCTAATATATAATCAATTTAATTACAAAACAAATTTCATAGGCCCTGGTACAACTTACGTCATTTTTACGAAATAGATAGATTCTTTTTAACAAAAACAAATTCGGGATTAAGATTCCAACTAAAAACCGGCACAATCAAAATACAGATTTTTCTTTCTTTGTTGTTAAAAAACGTTTTTATTTTTAAAACTTATCAAATTTTGTCTGATGTGCTTCTTCTCTTATAAACTCAAAGTAAATCGACTGTAAATATATCTCACAGTTTGGTATACGGTTACTCGCAGAAACACGATCAATCTTTTCGTTTTTACTGATATTTCCGTTTGATTGATACCAAACCAACTGGAAACTGGTTGGATTTTATAGTCTGTTTCAACTAACTCTGTACTCTCTGAGGGTTTCCTTGTTTTCAAAATTAGTACCTCTTAAAATGTAGTATGTATGTACAGCATTTTTTGCGTGACTTTCTCCATTAAATATGTTTTCTCTCTTGTACATTGAACAATTTGGTGTACTTTTCTGTGGTATGTATGAAGTTGAAATTATAGTTGTCTTCAATGTTCCTTATACAAAGTACTGTAATTTGTTGGAATTCGTTTTTTTTGTAAAGCTTTTTAAAATATAATGTCTCATATAATGCTTGAGAATAAAATACATGCACAGCTTCCGTCTGCACGTAACAAAAAATTATCTTTTTTAATAGTATTTCTGAGTGATAATCATCCAATTACAAAAAAATGAAATGATTTATCCAATTGTATAGTAAATTTAGATTCCCGATAAACCAAAACTTTCCCTTTGTTTTTCTCTTTTTCTTTTTGTACACAACTGTTTCTGAAAAGTCAAATCAGAAATACAAACCAAATGCTTTAGTATAATGAGTTTATGCCTTTTTCCGATCCTCGTGTGCCTTTTTCACAACAGCCAACTTTGAGTGTGGGTCTGTCACAGGAAGATTTGTATACGGGGCATCTCGTGTTCCATGAAGCATTAATGTCCATTCCTTAAGCCACCCGGATTGTGGAGTATCTCCTATAAAACGAACCTGTAAAATACACAATTGAACTGTTTTATCATCCCAATCTCTTGTCTAAATACTCCTCACTGGAAATTGTACGTTTCATGTAATGTTCAATTCAAAACGATGATATTAATGTTAACAAAAGAACAATAAAATCCTTTACAAAACTATGAATTTACCTCTACGGTCCACACTCCCCTAGGATTTTCCCCCCATGTGTGTGTGGTCATAAATGGCCATTTCACAAAACCGTCATGTCTATCATCGTCATTCGGCCTTCGACTCAGGATCATAGATCTATTAAAAAAGATATTATTAGTATTGAAATAACTCGTAAAACAACCGTATTATCCAAGCTATTTTCCGGATTAAATGTCACTAAGCCTTTAAGCAGGTTGCAGAATTGGCACATAAAAATATATCCAAATTATTGAGTACTGCCCACACAACTTTTCCACTATCATGGCATGAACCAGTTTCAACGAAATACACGGTTGAACCTGGTTCTTAATTCAACTTAGGAAAACACAACAAAAAATTCTAATTCCCGTGGAGGAAGAACTTTTTACAGCTTTCCTGTGTGTACATTCCGAATGAAATCTTGTTGCATGCATGACAAAGTAAACAAAACGCTGGAAGCAAATGAGGACGACAGTGTGATATCAGGTAAAAAGTACTTCTCGCCCACGTTCATTTCCTTTGCGCCGACCAATAACCTCGTATTTGCTAAGCGTGTGTCATCAGATGGTAAATAGTAAATGATTTCTTACCGAGTTCCCATGGGAGATGTCAGATAAATGTTGGCGTCTCCTCGCCTAGTAGAGTTCAGTGTCACGACGGCTTGTACATGTTCCAAGTAATTGACTTCCGTGTCCGTCCCTTGGCATGCTTTGGTGTCCAGTTTTAATACAAGTGTCCCTCGACTTGGGATTCTCCTGTGGGAAGCGAAAACACGGAGAAAGTTTCAGACATGTTTTTACAAAACAAATTGAGAAATTCCAGTAAACACACTACGTTTACTTGGAAACAATTTGTAGCTCTAGTGTACCTTGACTCTTTAATGCTACCTCCATCACAGTGATATCTTGCTGGAACAGTTTTCCATTCCTTTGACAAAGCCACCATTGCCCCAGCATCCAAAACACCAAATCCAAAGAGATGGTTAAATTCCAGACCAACCCCGTTCATTGTCCAGTGGAAGCGCCCCTTGGCGTCAAACAGGGAATTCCTCTTTGACGTTAGTACTGTCAAATGCTGGATATCTCGCCATGTCAAAGTAGGACTAAAAGAAAATCAAGAAATGAACTTGAACAAAGTGAAATCAACAGAACTTCTCTTTTCTTTTGCTTTTGAACAAACATTGACTCAAACTTCTTGGAATCATTTCAAATGAAAACGTCAATCAATTCACTATTTTCACCGGAATAGATTTTTGATGCATGACAAAACAATTGAACTTTTCTTTCTTTTGAACCTGTCAACCCAGCTTCCTTTTCACACTAAACATATTATCTTTCTTTTCAAGAAAAACAATCAATTTCTCATCTCAATGCATGCTCGTGTCAACGTTCCTTTCAGTCCTACTTAATACCACAAAAGAAAAACCAAATAGAAGACGACCAACGTGAAGCTTCAATACAACCTGGTTGCTGGTGTCAAGTTCTTTTGATTTGCTTTCTTTTGTTATTTTCCAACCTGAAAGGTTTAATCCGCAAAACAAACTTTATTCAGCATGGAAGAGAAAGTTTTGCAACCTTTTTTAGATTTGAATTCAGATGAGTGAATGTAATAATATACTGAAATTTCCGACAAAAGGACATGTGTATTTTAGGAACCTTACTTTGCTTCCAGTGCAAGCGCAAACACCCCCGCGGCTTCCGGCGCTGCTGCAGATGTTCCAGAATGGCTTCGAGTACACTTCCCGTACAAATCAGTGGTCGCCTATAGTGACAAAAGAGACATGATCAGAAACACGAAAAGACAAAGACAAATGAAGGCTACAAAAATAACTAGTTGCAAACTGTGATGTCATTCATTATCACTTTTCCTTTTTCATCTAACGTTTTCTAAACATTTCTCTTGAAGAGCAGCTGCTTTTAGAGCTCCTTTCTCCAATTTTCTCTATAATGACGCTCAGGATGTGATAGCGATAACGAGTTTGCAAAATCTCATTATTTGCACAACTTCTAAACAACTCATAAAAAACAAAAAGTTCTCTGTCTGTCCTACTTACCACTCCAGTGTTAGGATCTTTTGCTCCATTACTAAAAGTAGATGCAAGAGTGGATGAGCAGGACTCGTCGTAATGGGCATTTTGACCGTCATTA
>JAAXOA010001162.1:0-17157 GCA_036561885.1 Salina celebensis
GGACAACACGGGTTAATTTTTTGTGGGATGATGCACGTATATAAGCTAGGTATTATACCGAAATACGCAATGCTTAATTCTATAGTTGCAACGATTTATTTTAGACTTTAGCATTTCCCTTGCCATCAACTTGGTATTGCTAGATGCACAAAAGAGCCGACAAGTTAAAAATCATTGTGCCTGTTGTTAATGCTGGTTAGATGTTTTGGGAAGATTGTAATCAAATCAGAGGTTAACGCTTGCTCATTTCTATATGGTACATTTAGTAGATTTAATTTTCTTGATCAGAATTAGAACATGAAGATCTTGTTCAAGAAAAATGTTTGCTTATCACTTTGCCCCAAGGCTGGACCAGTCTATCTAGCCCTAGCATGTCTGAAGCATTGGCTTGGCTGGTTCTGTATTTTATTATTTGCATTGGGTTTTGCTCAAATATTGCTTGATACCCGTGGGGTTTTTTAGAATGATAGTAAATGAGAAAATTTATAATACTAAAATATAACGTAGAATTTATTTGCAGTTGTAAATTACCAGAGATTATTTATATAGTTGAAGCAATAAATGATATAAAATGAATTTTGAAGCATATTAAATTATATTAAAACACTGGTTGTACTGCTACTGCGGTACGCTATAATTGATTTCGGCGTCCGCAGGATCATATAGCTAGAAAAAAGATAGTACGATTATAAAGTGTAGCTCAAAAAAAGTATCTTTTGACTTGGGCTTTATCATTAACTTCTTCCTTGACTTCATCGTAAGCGTCACCCTCGACATGCGCAGCTTCTGGTTCCATCATCGGATCTTTCTGAGTTCTCTGAATCATACAACCAAACCCACCGCGATGGTTTCCTTGTGGAACAGGGCGTTCATCTATTGATACTTCGCCATCAATCAAATACAAATCCGGTCGTGTTTTAGCCCGTCTGCGCCTCCATAATCGTTGAATCCTTATAACTGCGTTGTATTCAATCTTCCACCTTCTAGTACTTGAAACAATGTCGAGTAGGTTTCGGTTTTTGAATTGTTTATGGAACTTATCTTCCATTCGACGTTGTAAGCGTCTGAATTCCCTGCTATCATCGGGTTCTCCCAAAATATGTCTTATCAAAGCGTGTAAAATATCCAGACAGTGTATCTTGTTTCCTCTGGCAATTGGGAGGTCGAAAATGACAATAGCCGTTGTGTTGGGTTTTGGAATTCGAAACGGGGGATTGAGGCAGTCCAAGAAGTCAGATAAATCATCGAAATCGATAAACTGTAAAATCAGAAAGAAAAATTACAAGTGAATTCGTGAATAAGATTTACATCACGAAACTAATTTAAAATTCTATACCTGCGTGGCGTACTGGTCATATCGTGACCATCGGAGATAGAAGTTTTCCACGTCATTTTCTACAATGCCAAGTTCATGCTCATCACTTGCTTCAATAAAATTCTCCAGGATGATTGCGCAGAATAGGTTCATTATGATTTGATTGGTCAACATGAGGAATGATACCAAGTACGGTATGACAATGTACGGTCGCGGACATTTGGGTTCACCAGGTAAGCCACACTTCAAATGGCGGAAACTTCCACAAACAGGTTTTATAACACTTAAAGAATCAAGTATTTCGTTCCATCCTTGTAGAGTCATCAATCTATTTATGAAAAACAAATATTGTAATTATGATGACTTCTAATCACCAAGAAGTATCTATTCTTACCGAAAAAGCAGCAAGCAGCTTCCAAAAAAAGTATCGAAATTAAATAACTCGTCGATGGACCATTTTTTCGGTGAATCCATGAATAGTGCCATTCCTAATACGGCGTACACAAATGTGACCAGACCCAACAATGCACCTATATTGAATATTGCGGGTAAGCTTGAGGTCAACGCAAACAAAAGCTTTCTGACGCCGGAAAATCTCTTGACGCCATGAAGTAGCCGACCAACATGAAGAATCCTCACCATCCTCAAGGTCACTGGAGGGATTGGAAAGATCACGTCGTTTTCCACATTGGCGAAAGATTCCATTACGGCACACACACCTATAATGCAGTCAAACACGTTCCACGGTTTGGTAAAATAGTAGCCGCCAAGTCCTGTTACTTTGATAAGCGTTTCTGAAACAGTAAGGATCTTGGATTAGATAACTATTTACATTACAAGACATCCAAACTCAAATTCTTATTATGTATTTTAGTTCACCCATAATATACAATGCTGTAAAGCACGCTTTCGCTCCGGTGTAGAAAGTAAACCAATTTAAAGTGGAAGTACTCTTAGTGTTAAACATTTCGGTTACTATACTTGTAATTATCACAGCAATCATAAACGCCTCCAAGCGTTTACTCAGGGCGAGATAGTAGAAATGACATCGGAATTTGTTTTTCGGTGGACGGACCAGCTTGCGAGGCTTCTGATGGCCCATGCTTCTCATCGCGATGTAGTAGTTTCGCTGAGAAGGTGTCAGAAGCAATTCCAGCGCGTTCCCTTCATATCTCTTCTTGAGTACATTGAAGTTATCAATGACCACTGAGATGAACAGCTTGAAGGTGAAGAAGGAGCCAAAAGTGATAAAGGCCAAGTAGAAAATATAGTAAAATATGTCGTAATCAAGTATTGGCTGCTTGTCCACGCCAACGGCACTAACAGAGGATGACATAATTTCCATCCAGCCTTCAAAGGTGGCCTGCAAGAGAAAGTTAAAGAAAGAACATTAAAAATATGTTATAACTAATAAATATGATTCGCTCTTACTATCTGAAACAACGAGAGATATCCGTTGAAGACGTTGTCGTAATGGGACACAGGGTTTGTCCATGAATACTCGTGACTGTCCGCCTTCGCACAGCAAGTTATCTTGTCAGGAGCCAGCCTGTGGTCAATAAGTTTACCGTACATATTCACACAACGAAAAAATTTTCCCTTGAAGAGCTGAACAGCGATGACAGCAAAGATAAGCCAGAAGACAAGACAGACCAGAAGGACATTAAAAATGGCTGGAATGGCGTGGACGAGTGAGCTCACAATGATTTTCATGCCTTCCATCCGAGAAACAGCCCGGATAGGTCTTAACGCACGTAATGCTCGAAGCGTGATGAGAATATCCAAATTCGAGTTTTTGGTTCCGAGTGAACACTGCTTGAAATATATTTCCAGTCCTACAATGACTAGACTGAGAACTACCAAGAAGCCATCTAGAATTGTCCACAAGTTTGTGATATATCGGTATATTCCCAAGCCGATGCATTTCAGTATCATCTCCGCAGTAAAAATGCCAGTAGATATATGATTAAGAGTGCAAAGTACTCTCAATTTCTGAGGATTCGTGTCCAAAGTGTGGTCTTCGAAACAAAGCAGTATGCTTGATCCCATGATTACAAAAAACATGAGACAATCGAAGACCTTGTTGTGTACTATTTTGAAAGACAATTCCCGAATTTTGGTCCAAGCGTTGCGTTTAGGCTGGTTTCGCCTGATAACTCCTATTGATCCTTTCTTGCAGCCTCTGCAGCATTTGACCATCCACGGTTTCGTTGGACAACATTCCGTATTTTTAGTGAAGTCTCCAGAATTGGAACTTTCAGGGGTTGTCTGAAGTTGGTAAAGAAAGAAGTTTAGAAGCAGTTACATATTTTTTGTTTAAATTAGTGCGAAACCGTTCGTACGTCGTGATGGAACGCGTATGTAGAACTACCGACCGGATTCTTTAAGAAGAATTTTTGAACAAGTCTAGGGCGTCGGTTTTGGCATTTTGCTATGGCCCTATGCGCAGCATCAACTCTGTTCTTGATCATGACCCGGCGAACTGCAAATCTAAATCTGCGTAGAGCTGGACGTTCAATTGTTGTGATTACAGACAATCTTGACATTTCGTGGACACCACTAAAGTCTGCCAATAAAGCCTCCATCACTCCGCCCATAGCATCCTCTTCTGCCTCTTTTTGTTGCTGCTGCATGATAAGTCCAATAATATTCGTCATTTTAACATGACGCTCAATTTCCTCTTTTTCTTTCTATCAATTAAAGACTCTATTAAAACTGACAATTTGATTTGTATTTGTATTAGTAATAGACTAATAGACTTCATGAAATAGAGAACTTACAGCTCTCTGATTCGTCAATTCCTCCGCATCAAACCTATTCAGGAGTAGCGCCAGGAAAAGGTTTAACAGGATGAAGTTTCCAATCACCAGAATAAGAAAGTAAATAAAGAAACATTTTCCATATGCCTGCAGATACAAAAACAGCAGGAATTAAGCCTGTGACTGGAAAACTTGGAGTAATTAAATAATTTGATCACTCGAACATACACAGTAGGGATAAAAATCCCCCATCCAATGGCTGTTTGTGGTGGTCTTAAGCTTCACGTAGTACGATTGTGCACGAAGACACTGTAAGAGGGGCTCAATCCATTCCCCACACAATACTCGGAAAACCATCATAAATGAATACGGGAAGGAACCCCAGTGCCAACTACAATCCATTACATCACAATTTATAAGCGTTGCCCATAATAATATAAATTCTAAATAACATGTTAATACATCCAGATACCTTGGGAATTTCGTCGGGTGAGTTTCAGCTTCAAAAGCGCCTGGACTGTAATGTCCTCCAAGAAGCTGTAAAAAGCAAAACATCCGTCGGATGGTAGAAATCGTAAACTTAGGTTTCATAAATATTCTTAAAGATCACTTACCGCCATTCCCGTTACTGAGAAAATATACAGGACTATGACGAGAACACATGTCAGACTCCAGAGATCGGCCAAGGATGAAAAAATTATGTTCAAAAGAACTCTCATTGTGGCCCAAGAGTGAGCTAGCTTAAATACCCTTAGCTGTAAACGGTCAGAATCGGTTCCATAAAGGTATTCCATAAATATAAAATGCAATATTGTTGGACAGAAAGAGAAATAAACGTTGATTACCAGTCGAAAGCATCGAAGTGGCTTCAATAACTCATAGTTCAGTACAGATATTACTAGGTCTACGTAACTGATGATGACCAATGCCAAATCAAACTGGTGCCAGCGATTCGTGAAATACTTCTTTTGTAGAGCAATAGATTTCAAGATCACTTCTACTGTGAAAATTCCCAGGAAGACCTGCAAAGGAATGACCAATGCCCATGTTCAAATTTGATCAACGCATTTTAACAAATAATAATAAAAATAAATATAAAATATCTTACATGACTGCAAATATTCTGGATTTCTGAGAGTAGTCGGGGCTCCTCTGTAATAAAAACAGGGCAATAGTTTAATAGTGGGTTTTTTTCGTAGTTAGTAGATTTCAAGCGAGTCTTCTCTTCAGAGTATATACCATGATGTTCCGCAGCCATCAGAATTGTATTAAGTATAATGCATCCTGTAATGAACCGCTCGAAGGCTTTGTGTTCCACAATGCGTTCTAAGCATTTACCTGTGCGTTTTAGGCACCTGGACATACCCTGGCGACATTTTTGACGACGTTGGTGACTGGGCATGGAGCTCCCGTGCTCTAATACACGAATTTATGACAAATACATGTAAGATGAACATTCAAATTTAAAGGTTATGCTCTACGTAAAATAACTACCTGACATGTAGAACGAGCCAGCCATCCGCGATTCTATAAGATGTGGATCGCTATGGGTGTCACTGTCAATGTCCTCAGAAAAACTACTGAACTTTCTAAAACTTTGGACTGTGGCGCGTTGGCGCTTGATAACACCATGAGATACTCTGCGATTTTGAAGTTCCTCCAGTTCATTCAACTCCAGAGCCTCTCGCATGCCCACAATCTTCATAACGAGCTCGTCGAATTTTAGCTTTTTGTCAGCTTCGGTCTGGCCAGTATGATTTTGCTGACCCTTATCATAATGGTAAAGGGCAATATTATTGCCTTTCTCAGCTTTCTTTAAACGGAACTTAAGGAAATCACTCTCGGACTTAGTTCGCACTCTGAAGTAATTGATTTTACAAACGTTTAGTTTGGAAAACTGGTCAAAGCTGAAGGTGGACTGTTTCCTGTGAAGCTCCAAGATTGCAGTTGCTGTAGTCGGTCCCTGAGTTTTAAGAATCACTTCGTTTTCATAGCTCATAATGACTACAGCTAGTAACAGATTCAGAAGGTAGTAGAATCCCATGAAGATGGCTGTTATGCAAAAGATAAGGGCCCAGGCTCCTGATGTAGAAATTACGTGAGCATAAACTTCTTCCCAATTGTCCGTCGTCATAACTTGGAAAGTAGTCAGCATGGAGTTTCCAATATTATCAAAGTGAATCCAGCCGTTGTCTGGATTATGACCGAGGTTTCCAATGCAAGTGTAGCCCTCCCCACACTGTCGTGCCGTCGATGCATTCCCACAAAGAGCTGGCATTTTATGTGGAAAATATTTTTGTTTCCAGTTTGTCCAGTCTGATACCCATTCCGTCCACTTCCGGTTTCGCTCATTTTCGTTAAGTATAGTGTTCAAGGGCTTGTTGACTATAGCGTTGGGGTCCGCAATACCTCCTTTATCAATGACGCATTTTTGTTGATGGCGACCTTGGAATATATCCAATGCCAGGACAGAGAAGACCAGTAAACAATATAAGATAAGAATCAAGACGTCGACCAAACGAACGACTGATCGGATAAGAGCTTTAATCATCAATCGTATTCCGGTAAAGATGGTCAACGCTTTCACTATACGGACGGCGCGTAGTGTTTGGAAGAATTCCAGAAATGAGCGGGACGTTCTATCACTTTCCGGCAAGGCATTGGTGAGCCTCAAGGCGATACTAATAATTCCAGTGACGACGGTAATAAAGTCGATAATACTCCATTTGCTGCGTAGGTAAGCAAACTTGTTGAGAAGAAGTCCTTTCGCGATGATCTTTAGGATCATTTCCAGTATGTAGATTGCGCTCAAGCCGATCTCCATCCAGTCTAATTCGTCTTCATAAGATTCCTCCACTAATTCATCTGGCTCAGTGCGTTTGAATCTGTTCGTATGCAGGGCCAGGGTTACAATGTGAACGGCAATTGTCAGAAGCATAAAGAGGTCAAAGAAGGGATTCGTTGTGATATAAATCGCCGACTTTCTTATCGGGCTAAGCGGACCGAACAGGAACAAAGATTTGGAGTTAGAGAACCGATAAATGTGGTGGCGCTTGAACCTCTTTGATATAACACAGAATGTCTAGAGATATAAAGATAGGAAACTTAACGACTCATTTTAAATTTAATCCAGTATCTTTAGCTAGACAATCACTTACACTGCCGAAAACGAGGGGGTCCACTTCCTCCACTGGCTTGCCGTACCAGCTGTAATTCATTTTAACTTTGGAAAGGTATTCGGCGAGGGATGGTTGGGAGCTCTCTTGTGCGGACCCGGAAGCATGCCATTCACCATGATTAATCCTACGGTATGAAATGGTCATTTCGCTGAGCTACGATTTTAATCTATCTGCACAATGATTATCTGATTAGGCGTAAACCTGAGAGGTTGCTAAATACTGCAACGATAGTTCGAACTTCGAAGTCGAGTTGTAAATGCACTATAAACTTAAATGCGTTTGACCTATTAAAAAATAGCGATTGGAAATCGTAATAAAAAAGACCCAATTAGGAAGACAAAGCTAAGCTGAAAATTTTGTTTATCCCTGAAGAATGCAACTACTACTGTGTGGTAGTTGTTTGCATGTTGTTTGTATCATAGCAAATTAGCAGTCCTTATCCTCAGTCCTCAGGCATTTTATGCATTCGTCTTTTGTTTTACTTTGCAAAAAGCCCAACTCCGAATTAAAACTTTCTGAAATAGGTTTTCGCTTTTTGCCTTTTAACAGCGTCAGAAGACTCGAATCATCCTTTCGTAATCGAACCTCATAGAACCCCTGAGAGATGCGTTTTTTTCTCGTTTTCATGATCAACAACTTTGCTTTCTGCCTTGAGTGTTGAGACTTCCTGACTCCTGAGTTCCGATCTAAAAATATTATTGTACACTGCGAATTGGATAATTAATTATGCTCGAATCTAATCAATAAAGATTAGTGAAAATTGAGATACCATGAAACATCAGAGTGGAATCAGAAGCTGACAAAGTTGAAGAAACTAATTCCATTCCAAAAAGTTTTCAAGTATCTATCGATGGATACAATACAGAATACGATTACATTTTACAATACGACTAGAATTCCTTCGGAAGAAATAGCAGTTGGTCAAGCAAAGAAGCCTCGAAGAAGTGTTGTAACGTTATGTACATTGTACATTGGTCATTCATTCAATTTGTTTTCAATAAGATATGCATGTCCAATTACTTATGTAGCTCTGAAGAATTACCTGTCGCAATACTCGCAATAATAGCTTTTCAATGCATAATGTTAAAAATGTAGGATGTGTCAACTGCACTTTGTTTTACCTGGTTTTCAGACTTTATTGTGTCTTTTGAATATTTGTTTATGTATCTTGGACTGTTTCGTTAAGTCTGTCAATAATTTCGTGCTACATAACAGAACACTCTCTCTGTCCTGAACTTTGTAATCATTATGAGCAAGATGACACATATAACTGCATAAATAACTTACTGTGAGCGTTTGATAACCTACGGTGTCCTATGATTTCAATCATCCAGAAATAAAGTAAATAAACATAAAAGTAAACTAAAGCTGATAAGCTTATCAGTAGCATGATTGTCAACAAGGGATAACTTTTGATATTTGCCACCCAACATCTTTTGGTTAGGAGAATTTCCATTCTCTAATAGAGTTTAGTTTGTGCTGCACGCATTTTACAACAATGAGTCGCTGGTCCATACTTGTTTCTGCTATTTTTGTTCTGTTGGCAGTAAACGGTCATGTTATTCCTGACAATCCTTACGACGCATTTAAGGGACAGTTCCATACTAAAGAAACCTGTATCGGCATATTAAACAAAGATACTTGCATCTCACACCCAAAGCAGGAGTGTAGTTTGGATCCCCTTCTTATCGAAGAAATAAAAAGGTACGCTCCAGTAGCTGACCGGATCATAACTGAAGTCCTCCAAGGCTCATTCAAAGGCCGAGCTTATAATGAATTGGAACATCTCGTCGACACATTTGGACCTCGATTTTCTGGGACATCAGCTCTAGAAGAAGCCATCGACTTCATGCTGGAGAAAATGGATTCTATATCTCTAGACAACGTTCACGGGGAAAATGTTGAAATTCCTCAATGGGTCAGAGGTTACGAGCACGCAGAAATGATCTCTCCTCGAAGAAAGAAGTTAACTATTCTAGGACTTGGACACTCCATAGGCACCCCCATGAACAGTTTAGAAGCTCCAATTCTCGTTGTTCGGAATTTTACAGAGCTGTCTGACCGGGCTGGAGAGGCGCAGGGCAAAATTGTTGTTTACAATGCTGAATTCGTTGACTATTTAACTACTTCTGAGTACAGGAAAAACGGAGCCGTCGAAGCAGCCAAGGTTGGGGCGGTTGCGTCATTGGTGCGTTCCGTTGGACCATTATCTTTAAACACACCTCATACAGGAGGAACAAATTATGTCAATGGAGTTAGGAAAATTCCTGCCGCTGCGATAACCATCGAAGATGCGGATCTCTTCCAGAGACTACAAGACAAAGGTACGCGGCCCGCAATCATTTAAAAAGTTTCTACCTACAACTTTCCTTAGAATTGATTTAACTTGTTTTCGGATTTGTACAGGAAAATCAACAACGGTCAAGTTGATAATGAATGACTACACTTTGTACCCTGCACAGTCTAGAAACGTGGTTGGCGACATCATAGGCCGTGAAATTGTTGACGAACAGGTCATCATATCAGCACATATCGACAGTTGGGATGTTGGTGTAGGCGCGATGGATGATGGAGGTGGAGTTGTAATCACAATGCTAACTGGAGAACTTTTGAAAAGTCTTGGGCTGCATCCACGTAGAACCCTCCGGACTATTTTATGGACAGGTGAAGAGGTAGGATTAGTTGGAGCCGCTGCGTACTTGGAAAAACACAAAATGGAACTGAGAAACATAAGCGTACTTCTAGAATCCGATGCAGCAACATTTCAACCACTCGGATTAGGATTTGCTGGAAGCGAGGCTGGTGGTTGTATCATTAGAGAAGTTGCTAAACTATTAACTCCTTATGAATGCCTCAGACTACCAAACTTTCACTAAAATAAGCAGTGATGTAGATGTCTTTATCCCGCATGGAGTGCCAGCAATCAGTTTAAGAACTAATTTGTCTAGGCGGTACTGGTATCACCATACGGAAGCGGATACGCTTACAGTAGAAGACTCCAAGGAATTGGACTTTTGTCTGGCTACATGGGCTGTTTCCGCATATGTTTTGGCAGATATCAGTACTTCCATTCCGCGCTAGTAGTTCATCAGCAGTGAATAGACTTTTGTTGAAAGTATAAAGAATTTTGTACAAAAATAAAATAAAAATATCAGCATCACTCATTCAAATCATTATCTCATTTTTCTGAATCAACTGGTTTTGAAAACTGTACTTTATTGTCATATTATTAACGCAATCTGAAAAAGTCCATATGAAACTGTAAATTAATACAAATTTTCCTCTATAAGTGTTCATAGACGGGGTCATCAACTATAACAACCATCCTCCCATCTTGGTCATACGCTTCATAAGTAGGCACCCATCGTTTGGGATGGTTATGCTCACGCTTATGGAGTGCTGCGATTCTCGAAGCGAACTCCAAATTTCTTCCAAACTTTGGATAGTTTAGTCCTTCACGAAACAACCGGGGATCATACGTTTGCTGACGGAACGCTGGTGGATCTACTTCTTCCGCGGTGTATATTTCGTTAGTAATTTGAAGGATGTAAGAAGCTCCCAGGTAAACGTAAATCAAGCGAACGACCCAAGCCAGCAGTAACACCTTGAGGAAATCATGGCTTTCTGGAAGATGGTCTTTGTCTTCAAGGTTCAGACCAATCTGAACTACAACGATTCTAAAAATCCCAAATACAATCATGCAAAGGATCCACACAAAAATAAGACATCGGTTTTTCTTGTGTACGCCTGCAAGGAGAATGAATTGGCATAAAAAGAGAAGTGCTGCAGCAATCAGGATGTCAAGTATTTTCTCATGCCAGCTCTTAATTCGTCTCCTGTACAATGCTTCGGCTTCATGGTTTCTACTACTTTGACCAATCTCACCACGGATTTTGGTAAGCTCCTCCCAATTGATTTTGTCATCTGAAGATATATTGATATCGTTAATGAGGAAGATGAGTAGAGTGATGAAGATAAGGATGGACCAGTAGAGCAGCTCGAATGTATGCAACAAAACGCAAAACTTTGCGTAGATGAAGGCGAATCATCCGCTGCAAGCAGCCCATTTTTTACGAGGATAATTATTTGCGTTCCTAAAAGAAGAGCTGATTATATTCAACTAAGATCTTTGTACCTCTGATGGAATACTACCAAAGAGAAAAAAAAATCCATTCCAGATTACCAATAGGCTGCATTGCATTCAGATAATGTAGTAACCATGGAGGAAAAACAATCTACATACATAGCTCGCCATAGCCTATAGCTATATAGCTCTAGCATGCAATGCATAGGGAAATTTTTAATTGAGCCCTTGTCACTACGCTACTTCAAAATGGTGCATTATCGCCACATTATACCATCCATCTGAAATATCCAATAATCCAATGGCTTAACACGTATTTATGGCTTATATACCTCAATGCCAGTTAAAAATTCCAAACAATAAAAGGCTCTTGTTTCATCTTATTTTTCGATTTACCATCGTTTCCCTTCTAGTTTATCCAACAAAAAATGACAACTTATAAAGCAGTGAGCAAACCTTGACTAGTACGTGGGCTAGGATTTGTGGAGAAAGTGTTTCAGTAACCGAGCAACCTAGCTAATAGATGGCATTCCTTTCTTTTTCTTTGAATGTGAAGCTACAACCTCATAGAATAGCAAGTACAGTGATTTTCTTTACTTTACTTTCACTCTGTTTGGAAGCATGAAGCATTCATTCTTAATGAACTGTGTTTTGTACAAATACCGTATTTGGTTTGATAATAAATTTAGACAGAAAGCACAAAATTTTAGTACATATGGTATTGTACGGGGAAGCGGAAGCGGTACCTATAATACCTGCTCGCTTAAACTTTCAACTTTCTCCAAAAACCGTATTGTTGTCTAGATACCTTGAACATACCAAACTCCAGAGGACTGCATCCCTCGCCTTTTTTTGCCAATCTGTACGGAGCAAAAATGGACAGAGATGTATTACAGCTTCAATTTGAGTTTTCTATGTGCGTCTAGAGATATCTGAAAATGTGTTCCACTCTAAGGATGAATGACTTGGAACAAAGTTGCTCTAGTGTCACCGGTGTTCCTCAATACAAACAAGGAGAAACAAGTTTTTCCTCGCTGTTTTGTCGTGCTACATCCGTTCCTGGTATTAGTCCGACTGACTGGAGAAAGCTTGTTTGCTTTTCTACTTATTCAAAAGTAAAGAAAAACAATGTTTTGTGAGGAGTGAACTACAGGAAAATCTGATTTCATTTGAAACAGCCTTGAAAGTAGAAGGGGGAAACGGATGAACCTGCTACCTCCGTCTGTGTGCACCATACCGTTTTATTATGATCAGATACGCACCGTAAAAGTAGACGATAAAGTATTAACTGCAAAGATATGCATGCATAATCAACTGTTACCATGATTGGCACGATTACAGTGAGCATGTTATACGCATCATTTATTTCCCCTAGAAAATCAGATTTTGTGATGACTATGCGGTGATCATGAGATAGATCTTCTTTCCTCGTTTCCCAGCTTTTATTCCTCTTCTTAGAGTTAGTTAAACACTTGATTTTCATTTTGATGAAATAAGATAAAAGCTCGATGAGTTGAAAATCAGGCGGTGAAAGCAGAGAAAACGTCTGCCGAGTTTTTTTTTTCCAGGGGAGCACATGGTTTGACTGAGATGTTTTGATCTTGTCTGTTTTTCACTTTGCCTCTCTTCACGTCATTCAGACAGTTGTACACCTAGCAAAAGGCATTTAACAGGGAAATTCTCTGGTGAAAGTGATACTCGCCTTTTATTTGAATGAAAGCTCATCAAAAGCGGGTAATCGAGCTCATGATTAGATAAACACTTCTGTACCCAACTATTCTACCTATTCCCTTGTTTACTTACTTTCGTAACACTTTTTCATTTTGAAAAGGACTCACCAGTGCAAGCTCAGAAAGTAAAACACTTTTTAAACTAAAGATGCACTTGAGAAAGAACAACGAAAAGGGAGTATTTTTTATCTACCTCAGCAAAATATTTTCATTGAAGGAAACTGACATTCAAAACACTTTTCATGCACGTATCATCGTATCACATCATTTTATTTTCTGTGCTTTTTGCCAACAAAAGGAAATGCAAATTATGGATGGATGAAAACTGCCAAGAATAGTAATAAGCTGTTTTCTCAACTTTCTCCCGCTAACGCAAACGTGAGCACGCGTTCACCATTCATTTTTTTCTGCCACATAATGCTCCCCGTTTGCAAGAAGATTTCATAGAATTTCGTAGGCATTAACTCGTCACTGAAAAGGGGCATTTCGCACAAAACACAGACTAGTTTTCCCACTTGGCGTAATTTTTCTCATCTGTTTGAGAATGTACGTAGAATGCAAATAAGAGAAAATGAGGTTGCATAATCCTTGAATTATCTCTTTTACCCAGTTGGCTCTTTACAAGGTCTCTGTCGTTCCACTTGTAGGCAAAAAAACTCAAGGAGGATCTGTCTTTCCTCACACGCCCACCACGTGAGTGTCATTTTCTGGCTGATGTGGTTGAATGTGTGCATCACAGTTGTAATCTTAGGAGAAAGCTTTAGGAGAAAGTAAAAAAAGAGCAAAAATGGTAATGACATAAAAAATCGGTGTACTCAAGTCTCTGGATAAACTTGACTTTATTTGCTGCCAAAGTCCTCTTAAGTTTACATTGAATGCCAAGATAAGTAGGTTTTTTTCATTGCCGAATGAATTCCAAGAGAAAATCGGGGATGAGATCTGTTGAGCGGTCTTAGCAAGAGTATTTTTCAAGGGGAAATCTCCACTCAACTTTCTTTGCTTTTGACTTATTTTGCTCTTGACATTGAATAGTGTATGGGTATCTACTACAATTTAAGGCAGCAGTTGGTCGAAATTCATAACTTCAGGTTGATGGACGATGCGTGACTGATTGTAAACTTTACGATGCTATATTTAAACAGACATTTTTCAAAATCTACTGACTACGCACTATAAATCCAAGACTGCATTGGCCTAGGATTATTTTTTTGTCCTGTCGAGAAGCGAGTTTGTGTTAATTTTAGGAAGGAATGGACAGAATCTATCACAAGATGAAATTGGAAATGTAAACATCTTTTGGGAACGACACAGTGGGGAATTATGGAGCACAAGGATAAAAAAAATCTCTCGGATTCGGACTCCCAAGTACAAATCTTCGTTAAAATGCCTATTTTTCGCATGTCCGCTTTTGAAGTACTTTTGTCCTGCTTGTTTCGCCGGCTTTTGGCTTGTTTATATTTTCAGTGGGATGTGCAAAACGTAAGTTAAGTAGAATGTAGTACAAAAGTCGGTGTTTCAACAAAGAAGCGTCTATTGTCCTTTCAAAAGTTTCACAAAACGATGTACCGATGTGGATGTGCTTTGCCCTGCAGATGTATGTACATGTAGCCGTAAACAATACGTAATTCTGTTTCTATTACGGTGACAGTGGATGGATGTGTCACTGGGAGGATTTACGGTTATGGGGAAAATGAAAACATATAGAAAAAAGCTCATGATTAGGGGTGAAGAAGGATAATTGATTTCAATTTAAACAGGGACGGAAATACACAATCTAGTTGATGTTTATCTTGTCAGGGTTTATCTGAAAAGGAGACAATCGAAATGAGAAGTGATTCCTAGGGAAAAGTCATAAAATGAAAATAGACCTTTCATTTTAATGCCATGAATGCATGGTTAAGTTTGTTACGGAGTTTTCAAATATACAAATTTTCATCTGTTTGTTTGCAAGAGAAATAGTTTTTAGGGGAGAACTGCAAATATAATAGAAAGTACTCTGAGAGACATAGAATGCCGACAGTTTCAAGAAAATAATTTACTTTTTACAAAAGCATTTGGGGACAGCGTTCTAAGAAATGGAAGTAAGTTGGCTTTGATTCATGTTGTTTTCCTGTTCATTTTCTATAAAAGTCTACATGATATTTGAAGCAAGTAAACAACACGGATATAGATNATTTTCTATAAAAGTCTACATGATATTTGAAGCAAGTAAACAACACGGATATAGATGCCTTCATGTGCACTCTGCCGTCAACTTAGAATAGCTAATTCTTCGGTTCAATGATTGAAGGACTTGCGACGGTTAAGGGATATAAACTGTCCGTAAAATCAGTGAAGAGTCAAATAAGAAAGATTGGGAGTTCATGGAAAGATCATGGATATGACACTGTCCATGTCAAGCCTTCTAAGGTGTAGTTTAATTACTCGATTTTATCTTACTTATATAAAGCTGCTTATACTTACTAACTAAAAGTCTTATATGATTAACATAGGGTGATCATTATGTTTAGTGTCTTGATGTATATAAATCTCAAGAGCGCCCTTCCACTAACAACCAACATTTGGAAACTGGTGCGTTTTTTACGTACTTCACTGGGTTTGCTTTAAAATCAAACAAAGTTCTACATATTTATATTTTAAAGAAGTTTTTTTTTGTCAGTGGAGTAGAAATGCCAGAAATTACAAACACAACATGTGAAACATTCAACATTGGATTTTATTTGGATGTCTGTCTATGTAGTTCATATTTTGTGTATTCTAAATCCTTTCTACGTGAACAGTGTCTTCTGCTTTATAACAGGGGCCTCGTGAATAATTTATAGACTTTAAAGATTTCACACAGGCTGATTGATGATAAAAATATGGTAATTATTACAAATGTAGAACTCTTGAATGAACAGCTAAAGCAGAAAGTTTTGTCCAAAACATACAGGACGTAGTAAGTGTTAACATATATGTACAAATGTGGAGTATATTATATTTGGGTTGGAATTAAGATGCGTTTACTCGCAGTAAAATTATCTATGATACATAAGGCAAGCAACAAACCTGTTCAAGTGCTACAGCAACATTTACACGCTCATACCGCCAACCGCTGCTTGAAGCAAATATTTTCAAATATTGTTCGGTAATCCACAATTATGCTTTCAAACTTTCACTCCTCTAACAACGTGGTATATTTTTCTATAAAGTTGTATGCAAAAGGTAAGTAATTCATAATGTATACATAAATCAACAATAAAATCTTAACAGCCTTTGATAGCTCCAAGTCTTGAAGCCCCCGCCCCCCAAAAAAAAGAATTCTTTCCCAGATAAGGGCATTTGCTGAAAATCCATTCCATATTTATTCACACGTTCAGTCCCAAAACAACTTCATTACGGATGAGCATAAAAAATATACATTGGAAGCATGTAAGACCAGCGCTGTATCATTTCGTTTTAAACTCAAGTTGTATATGGCGATCAGGAGTACAAAAGGGAGAAAAAAATAGACTGTCTTTCTTTGTTTGCTGATGGATTTATTGCAAACTTACTTCCTAAATTTTCCGTCTTTGTAGTCACATAACACGTTCACCCTTTTTGAGAAAATATAACTCTCGGAAAATCGTGTACTTGCACAACGGATGCTGGATGAATAATCTGTTTTTTTAGTTATCTTTCAATCATGAACAAGGAAATCTACATTTGTTGCTATCGTCAATCGTGTAGGAAGCAAAAGGCTCACAGTTTTCCAAGTGAAACTGAACTTCAAAATACCTACACAAGAAATTATGTCGTTTTCATTTAAATCTTTACTTTCAAACTTCAGAAACTTTCAGCTAAACCATTGTTTTGATATTGCTACTATCACGATTTCCTGCTTTGCATAATCTAATTAGTACAAGATTTTTAAAAACAATCTCAAGTTCTTTATATAGATACATAAAAAACGCATATCCGGCCGGAAACCGTACGCAACCAAGGATCACACCAGAACCAACAGCCTTGCAAAAAAAACTGACACTTTGGCAGCCTGTTTGCAGGACTTAGCTGTAATACATACTCAGAAGGCTGGTTTCCAGAAAAATAGGATCAAGTCCAATTTCCTCTT
>JAAXOA010001163.1:0-17145 GCA_036561885.1 Salina celebensis
CGCGGCGTTACTGGTTAAAGGTTCAAGATTATACACCCCTTTGTTACAATCATCAATTCTATGAGTTCAACTGCACTGTGGGGCGTTTGATTCATTTATCCTATCAATCAATTGTACATTTAATATAATTTTTTGTATAGTGATATACGTGTCTTGATACACTTGATGTAACAGTTACCTTCATGTATGAAATTCGCATGGAGGATTCACTTGTAAGTAATCAGGCTATCGCATAAGTTGATAATCGATGAATGAATATAATGTTGTTTATACCTAATACATACGTATGACAGAGACGTATAATTCAGTGCGGTGAGTGAACATTTCCGTTTCAAAAAAATAAGTACTCTAAATGAGACATTTTCAAGGAAAACTGTAATAGCTTTGAGGGTTCTGAAATGTGTTGTTGTAGGCATTCAGGCATAGCCGTTTGATCATTTTAATTTACAAGCTTGTATGGACGAGTGGCTTGTACTTTCACTTTGAAAACAAATCATACATGAAATTGGAAATATTTAATAAAATTACTAATACATCATGCACCATACAAATTACTTGGTATCTAAATCAATTCAAAAGTTGGATAATCAGATTACATCAACTTCATAAAGCCCTCATCATGTCGGAATTATTTTCCCCTTTCTTACTTCAGTTGACTCGTAGGGATTTCATTAACGTTTCTACATCCAAAAACAGCAAACTGCGTAATTATCGTGTCCCTAATTGTTCAACAGTTTCAACTTTTCACCGCAAATCATATTTGAAGTCCCACTGGCATTTTGCTACCTTAAACTTTTTCCATTTCGAAAGCACATCAACCGATTTATCTTTTTTTATCAAAGGCTTCTCGCCAGTCATGAGTCATTCATGAGCCACTTGTTCATTTTCCCTATTAATTACCACATCGACTACTGACTTCTGTTTGTCAGTTCTCATGGTGAAAACTCAAATTGCGTATAAAGCCTTCCATGAAGACAATTTTCATATTTCTTTCGTCTCATTCTGGTATGTGACGGCACGAACAAACCAAAGAGTCAAAGCTGTCGCCTCTGGCCCAGCAGGCAATTTCCCTCGCAATTTCTTCTGAACTTGGATCTAGTCACGCACATATTTTCTATTTCATATATAATATTCAAATGAACCATTTCGTTCTATTTTTACTTTACATTTTACAGAAAACCTACCTTTTACCACATATAGTAGCAACCGGTTCTAGAAGTTGCGTAGATTCCAACAACTTTTCCGCTTAAATCTCTGACTTTCTTTGATATTTTTTGATATGCCCATGAGTAAATATTAGAAATGTTGCATAATATTTTGTTGGGGAAAAAGGTCAAACTTGGAAGTACACACAAGGTAACTTTTTTCCCCATCTAACGCCCTCAAATGATGATGATGACGGGAGAGTGAAACTCCCGCAACGAAAATCATTCCAGTCCACTTGCCTAGTTATGTATTTTTTTTTCTGTGGTGAGAAAGTTTGTACGAGTTTAGAATATTACGTTTTAAAACATTATCTGCAAAGCCTTTTTCTCTCGTAGTACTCTCCGTTTTACGCACTTTCCAGAGAAAACTGACTGTGAGACTGACTAAATGATGGAAAATGTTAAAAGTTGATAATAACATCACATCCTTTTTTGGATCTCTTCCTCTTTAGAGTAGATCTTTTGCAGTAAGAGCAACAACATTTAAACACGTGTCACCCTCAGGCCAACTCGTAGGAAACTCTGCAGTAAAACATATTTCTTTCCACCTAGAGAACTTAATACACAACCTCTAAAGAGTCATAACTACGCATAAAAGTATGACAGGAAAAGTTACTCCAGTACATGTTCATTACCAGGAGCAGACATCATAAAAACGAAAATCAGTTTCTTTCCTCTCTTTTTGACATCCGAAATGAAAATTTTGACGGATTATGAGTTGACTTTGTAGGTAGTTGGGGAATATTGCGTTGGTTTTACACACATTTTCATGCGTTAGTACTTCAAATATGCCATGTCATGTTTTACAACCTCCCTTAAGGCTCTCTAAAATCAAAAACGGTACTGTGGCTGAAAACCGCAACTGGTAAACCTCTTTCTTTTTAATCTTCAACGAGAAAATCGCTGCGGAGTAATCGTGGAAATAGAAGTGAACCACACACATAAAAAACGAAACTTGCTCCTGACGGGGGAATAAGACACTCCACTCAAATAAAACTTTCAAGGATTGAGGACTACGTGCACGTGGAAAAAAAAACTTTCCTCTCTCAACTTCCCAAGATACTTTCGAGCTCAAACTGGTACAAGAAGGAAAAGAAGCCTCAAGATCGTTTGAACTTTCACTTGAGTGTTGATAAATCTGTCATGTAAACTTATAAGGTGATTTTTAGTCATCAACTCAATTAGTTTTAAGCTTGATAATTGAATTTGGAGAGAAAAACCAATACAAAAAAAAAACTACTCTTCAAGTTCAAAGAGTAAAGTCAACCAAGAGAGGATGTCATTTGCAGAAAGAAAACCGTGTGTCGTGTCACATTCACCTTGGTTTGTTTTACGTAACTCAGCACCGGTCTTCGGAGAATCTCATTGACAAAAAGAGAATTTTGTGAGGAATGACCCCTCTGGCGTTAATTTTAGAAAACTAATTTGTTAGAAGGACTTCTCTGCAGAAGACTCTCGAAGATTCAATCGTATTATTGTTTTCTTGGAAGTTTTTATAGGTGAAAGTTTGAGCATAATATGCTGATAAAGACAATTTTACCATTTAATAGAATAAAATTAGGGGAAAATAATGTTTTCCCACGGCCATTAAAAATTCAGTATTCAACTTTCCTTTGACTACTTTTCTATGAGAGTTACAGAGATACTTTTTCTTGCTTAAAGCTACTCAATATTGGAATGGGCTATTATTGGTGTTTTGGGAAATGCAAAACTTTTCGTTTTCAATAAACACATACCATAAATGGGAGTGAGGTTTTGAGGAAAAGTAGATAGGGGACATGTTGGTTTTGTGGATCCTATTACCACACGTGTAAGATTTAATTTTTCTCTTTTTGGTCAAAATAGCAGAAAACTTTTAAGTATTCTTGGGTCTGATATTTTTCAGGCATACCGCTTAATTCGTGATATCAAGGGAAATCATTGAGACATTGCTATTATCTTATTTTCTATTTTAGGAGAGCTATCTCTGAACCATTCAAGACTCTGATAGAGAAATCTGCCTGCAATGCAGACAGCTTAATCTTCCTAAATGCATTCTTTTATTTCTGTGAAGCCTATAATGGATTTTACTTATTATTAGGAGGTGTATAGGGTCTTGGAAAAGTTTTTTATTATTATTCTTTCTCTTAGCCGGGCCATGATTAAAGCTCATTTGAGAGAGCAGACAAATGTGCCCCTGTCGTTTTTAGAGATGACACAGGATTACTTCAATTGAAAATATGCTAGGGAATTTAACGCTACTGCTTCATGGCTGCTGTAAAGCTCATCTTGGGTTCATTCAATCAGATCTAGAGGTTCTATTGAAGAGTTTTGATTGTTATTGTCGATTTCTACAAGTTTTTTTCTGTCCACGCTGCAGCATCCTTTCAGATGGGGCTTTAAAACTTTTCGTTATTATGTCGCCGCAGCCATCTGCTTAGAAAACAATGTCGGTTGGGTCTGTTCGTCTGAAGTTTGAATGAAAAGAGAACTGTATATTTAGTGCCAAAGCTATACCAGATGTAACTTGATAGACGCAGCAGCTGCGTTGCTATTTCGATTTGCGAGTACATATAATACGTTTTAGTAGAGATAGAATACCCTGGTAATCTTAGAGAGATCCATAAAATCACAGAATAAGAACAATTGAAACCATGGTTTTTAAAAACTTTCCCCCTATATCGAGCAAAGAATAAAACTTGATTCTGTACAAAATTGTCACTATACTGACTAAGCTGTTAAACAAAGTGTAGAATACATACGATTCTGACATAGTATTCGTCAGATCGCTCTTTGGAAAGGAGATACTCCCAATACTTTTATTTTCATGATCCCGACCTGGTCATTAAAGGAGTTCTAATAACTTCAGTTATCTATTAGTTACATAAGTAAAATGAGCACATTAACGAACGAATTCAAACTTTCATTGTCCATTGTTAGAAAACTGGGGTTGAAAGACGTTTCTAAAATTCTTTGGTACTGTTTGAAACAGTTTCAGACTGCAATCCCCGTTCAAGATGGTACTAAATGGTAATTTAAAGGACACGAACGTGTGTTGGAGACAAGATTTCAGTAAAACGTATAGCTTGTTCGTGAGTTTGGAAATGGACATTGACATTAAATTCTTCGCAATGATGAACAAGAGGTTTCATGTGTGACATTTGAAGCCCACTTATGATTGTTATTGTCCGGTACTCGACCTTCAACAGGAGACCTTCCACTAGGAATCATGAATAGAAGTGGCAGAAAATGAAAATATTGTGATAGCGGGCATAATCCAGACTCCGGACGTACCTTTCCTATTCCTATGTCCATTATGATGTGTTTTGTCTCTCCGTGTCCGTGTACAAGATGTGGGTAAAATCCTTCTATTTAATTGGGCCCTAAGAGAAAAGAAATGACAGCAATAAAAGCGAATCGATTGAATGGACGACCGAAACATGTTTACTCAACATTTACCGTCAATGGTGAAACTTATACGTAAGTGCCAATTGATCGAAGTAGCACATGATGATCCACAGACGCTCGCTCGCACCAGTATCCTTTAAAAAATAACCTACAAATTGTTTTTTTAATATTCCAAATTTTACGATAAACTTTCGCATCATCTCATTGAACGATGAGTCACTAAAAAGATGTTGGACGGGGTTCGAACGAAAATCTTGTCATTGCGAGGATAATATACCATCGGCCTTGGTATATTTCTAGTACCACTTTGCCGGCCAGGTCTTCACAAAGTACTACCACTTACTCCTCACTAATAAATCCACGATAAAAGTGATCTGGTGTTGTGTTTCTCTCTTTGAATAAAAAATCCAGAAAACATGAAAGATGGCATAAGTGGTGCTTATAAATTTTTCCCCGGCATTCCAAACGGCTGTATTGAAAAGTTTTTCAAGTACCATTTTTCCCCGACAAGTCCACAGCTAGGTTAAAAGCGTCCCATTACATAATATAAAAGTCAGGAATAATTGTTGGAATTCGTTCTGCACTAATAGCAGTGGTAATGCGAGTTAATATTGGAAGCTGATTTACTATTACTTTGTTCAGGTTGTCTTCTAATAGGATTTTCTCTTTAAAAAAGGTAAAAGCCACGGTGTACAATGAAAGCCAAGAATTCAGATAAAAACCACGCTCTTAACTTACTCTCAGTAAAATCGCGGTGATGGCAGCGACCCGTGTCCTGACCAGGGAGAAAGTGGCTGGAGAAAGTAGTATATTACTACGGTCGTGGTTTTAATGGTAGACGGATCCCACCCAACTAGTGGTATCAGGTTGATTGACATTATTTTTCGCAATGCCCCTACCTGCTTTTCAAGCCCCATGAATTACATCATCGTAAATCCTTATAAAAGAAAAGAAAGCACTACCGGCAAGCTGCAGCACACGTGCTTAAGCAACGTGCAGCAGTGTGCTTAAGCAACTTAAGGAAAAGAAAGCAGCCAACCATTCACATACTGAGGACGGGGAGCAAGAAAAATGAGAATGGACCAGTGTCATAGAGAAAGATCATAATTTGATGATGGAAAGCTTCATGAAGGAAAAAGGGAAAGAAAGCTGGTTGGTGAGAAATGTGATATCCTTCTCGAAAGTGAAGTAAGTAGAAAGGGAAATAGGAAGAAAGAAAAACAGTCGAAAAAAAGTGAGTGGCTTTATTAACTGGAGAGACGATGGAAGAAGGGAGCATTAAAAGGCCAAAAAGTAAGCTATGTATAATAAGAAGCAAGTTGAAGGAGCTGGGTGATTGCTCATATGGAAGGGGAAGGAAGTCGTAAAGAAAAATGGTTTTTTTTACTTGATCCATTTCCAATGTCGTCTTGTACGGAACTAATAATGCTCTTAACGCTGTCAAGAATATACCGGTCACGTTGAATATACATGCAGAAACTTAAAGTTGTATATTTATAAGCATAATGAACGCTTTTACTCAACTGTTGAAAGTTCTTTTGGTGTTTGATCTAACTAAAAGTGAGCTACTGATTGAAGTACAGATTCGAAATTGGCCTTTCACCATTGTGTAAATATTCCACAAATTTTATTGTAACATACACTAAAAATCTACAACTTGTCCACTTTTTCAGACCTCGTTTCGAAACGATTACGAATCTGTTTATGGGTTGAAGATTGAAGAACCGCCACAATGCATTAAAGACATAAAAGAACTTTGGCCAACTACTAAAATACTGTCTGGAATTGACTTATCTAATACAAATAGGTACAAGGTACAACTGATAATGTCAACTCCAGCTAAGATACCAAATCAAATCATATAAAATTTGGTTTGGTAGACGCCTACACTACATTTGCACCCAACGTTATGGCCAAATAGACTAGCTGTAAATCAATCAGTAGGAATCGTGCACCTGTCATTGAATTATATATCATACCCCTCTAGACGACAATTTTATTATTAACAATTATCCGTGGACATGATATAAGAGCATAAAATATACTTGGGTTACTAGTTACTATACTTTGCATTTGTCAGGGCTCCTCAGCTATGATCGCATCTATTCGTGGTAAGTTTTCGAGAAAAAGAAATCATTCCCCGAAAAGTTTCTCGAGGAGAAGAACAAGTATGACAGTGTGAGAACGTAAGGGTTTTTCTTCTAATACAAGACTGGAAGAATGGACAATGGAAACTTTGCCACTCAAAGAGATCACATAGACGCCATGTTGTGTTTAATTAACTGAAACCTCTCATATAAAGAAAATGGAAGGGAATGAAAGGAGATGACAAGACGTTGACAAAAGATGTTCAAATGAAATTTTCGGTACTCCATAACAATCTCAACTTTTCAACTTTCACCACATACCATAGAGCTAAAAGAAAGTCGTTGGAAGAAAGGTGAACGCAAAGGAGCTAAAGGTACAAAAATACTCTTCGAAACACACTTTTCATACTAGTTTCTAGAAAGTTGTTGGTTCTTAAGTTCAAAGTTCAATTGTTAAGAAATGATGATTTATCTAAGAACACTTTCTGTCCTTCAGTTTCATCCGCCTTATCAGATACTAACGGGACATAAAATAATATTTAAGCAAAAAGGCAACTTGGATTATTTTACGGGGACCTTCGTTGCTGAAGGCGTGACGAATTTTACCGGATGTTTACTGGCTTTGACTCAAGTGTTTTATTTAACGGAGTACAGCCTCAAAACAATCGGAAATAAGTGCATGCCGTCGTTAGGGAGGACACTGACAAGGAAAATGTTTCCGTTTGTCTCATTTTTGCCTTGCATCCTTCCCTTGTTAGTGTGTCTGATACATGGATATAGATACTATTTATCACTCATAGATTCTGAAGCCTTATGCACCAACGCGCAAGCTGTGTAGAAAAGTGAGACAAAACTAAAACACAGATCAGGTACTGCAGCAGTAAAAAATCATTTTATGCCATGACATTTACGGTGAGTGAAGAAGTAACGAGTGAATACGTTCGAAAGAGAACCGTCGCCATCATCGCCTCTATTCTTGTTCAAGCCACGTCTTCACCGCTAACCCAACCGCCCTTATTTCCTGTTTTTTTTCTGTTGCAGCTTCGTCTCTCACGCTTCGATACGACATTTCCCCGTCAAATGAAATACGTAGATTAGACAGTTGGTATTAAAACCGTTAATGACACGCTATAAAACATGATCCAACCATCCTCTTGTATTTTTCTTGATTTTCTTTTCCCTAGATCAGTTCCAATACTTCTATCCTATATCAAATGTGTACACAAAAGGCAAAGATAAATTGAACTGTTGCAATCTTGGCAGGAACATAAATGAGGTAACCCAAAAAAAATCACGTACCAAGTTTATTTTGTTTGCAACACATAAGACATTGTACCAAAATCAACAAAAAAATATTTAATGACAGTGACATTATTGCAATTCGCCTTATTGTAAACGAAAATCCGTGTTAAACAAAAACCAGTTTGATGCCAAAAATCAACCGTCCAAAATCTTAGCCATATTTTTCATAGTTATTCATGGTCAAATTTTATTACTTTGATTTACGGACACCAAGAAAACTTTCACCGATTCCTTCAGTTTCGAATATGTGTGCGCTTAAGTTAACGCGGACCGAACAAGCAAAGATAGTTTTCCACAGACCTGTTTCCTCTTCCTCGTAGGAATAGGAAAAGACACACAATCATTTAATAAGCTTGCATGAATACCCCTTCCAAAATATTTCTCCGCAGTGAAGTAAAAGTAATTTCCCTCCACACGGTAATATTTTTCGGTAGGTAAAGAAAGGATAAAAGAGAAAAAAAGGTAAGTTTTACAGTTGTTAGGGTTTTCGTTACGAAAGAGAAAAAAAATGATAAAAGAAGAGTGGTCATGTTAGTTTGTGTACTTACGGTGTTCTAAACAGTAAGTAGTGCTTCTACTTTCAATTTCATTCCTCGCTTTCCTTTATCCTTTCTTTTCATTCGTGTGTAAGTGTCCCTCTTTTTGCTTTGCTAGGCACAGATAAAAAAAAACCTGAAAGATTTTTTTCCTTGAAAGAAAAGGCTGAGTGAAGAGGTATCAAATGAAGGTTTTATGTCCTCCTGTCGCACTCTCTATGATGATGCCATGCATTCCTTGATATCTGCGCAAGGGGTCTACAATAAAAACATGCTCAACGTAACGAAAATGACTAAAGGTCCGATGAAAGGCACACTTCACTGAAAAGAATGTGTACGGCTGCAAAAGTAAAAGAATCATTACCACCAGCGTACATGAAAAAAAAGAAGCATTTTTTTTTTCTCTTTCATGCTTTTGATAAAAAAGAATAAGGGCTTGTGGTGTGACTTATTCAAGCCTTACTTTCTACAGGCATTATCAATTTGAGATATTTACAATGTTTTTGGAGACTGAAGGCATACAAAAAAAACGGACTTGGGTAAGCCTTACAGGGAAAGTAATAACTTGAAAAGATGGTGAAAGCAAAAGTGGCCACATGTACGTAGAAAAGACATCTATCCAGAGAATTATGTCGCCAGTATAGAACCCAGCTTTGGGATTATTGCTGGTGAAAAAAAAGGACGAGACGACAAGCAAATAGAACAAGTACACTGGAGAGCTGGGAAAAGAACAAGTAGGTTTTTCTTTTTATTCCAAACAAGCCGGACAGGAGCCGTCGTGTTTTCATTTTGATATAAAAAAAAAGTTTATAAAAATTGAGTTGAAATGTTGCTTATTTTACGGTTGACATGAATGAGCAGGGTTAACCCACATGTGGTCAAAAAGTTGCCACCTTTTCCTTTACTCGAGGAAGAAACAAGGGGTGCATTTTAGAACCAAATTATAACAGAAATACTACAAAAATTTCCTTTGTTCCCGGGTGCATTAGAGTTTACAAAAAAAGCAAGCATGAAATGAATACCCATGATGCTTCATCTACTTATGTAGTAAGCCCTATGGTTTAGTTTGAGGCTGTAGGAATTCAAAGATTCAGAAACCCGCTGTGAAAGATCATGATTGAGCTAATTTTGTATGTTAAAAAATAGTCTGGTAGAAACCCACAAGCATTAATATTCTCACAATCGATTTACTTTTAGTTTGGCAAGGCTGATGCGACTATTGTGGTGGTGTCAACAGACAGTCGTCGCTTTCTCAATGGTTATGTGCAATTTGTAAGCATCTAGTTTCCCATTTTCCCTAGACATTTTTTTCCGTTATACTCCAAAAAGATTTTCTTCTGCAAGTGGTTCAACAAAGTAATGGGATTTTCCACCAATAAGACGAATTTGTGTACAAGCTTTGTTCCTTGAAATCGTATGTCATGTCACAAAAGACAAATTACGGTGTTTTGTAGGAATACTAGAAGCATTCATAATGTCCTCCTTTCTTTTCCCACAAAGCTAGTTTGTGAATCTCTGTTTGTGTGTGTCTTCGTCTTTTTTTCTCGCATATCCCTTGTGGTTCCAGTAGCACTCTGCCTTACTCCCATCACGGCTTTTCTTCCTCTCACACATTTTTTTCTCTCTCGTTTCTACTCAGTCCAGTCAGTCAGCTCTCATCTCCATCTGCTTGGAACCCTGATGAAAAATGCTCTGATGCCTCTCATCTTATTATTATACTTCAACGTATGGATTTTATATGGGGATTGTGCTAGTGTTACTAGTTACTACAGTATAGTCAAAGGTTCTTCAAAGGGATGACTATCATTATCATTACATAGGAATGATGTCTACTTCATTGGATTTACCTACACGTGAAATCAAAAGATGAAGTGGTGGAAAGCTGCTTCATCAGGTTTGCACAGAAANAAGTGGTGGAAAGCTGCTTCATCAGGTTTGCACAGAAAATGTAATAATTTTGTTTGCAACGACGATGGAATGTATGAACGAACACCAGATGAATGAACCAAGGGCATTTCTACAAATAAAACTGCAAATAATTTTTGGCCGAATTTTCAAGAATACGGAAAGGATTTTCATTATGGACCAACTAAACCTGAAAATTTACGCAAAGTAATCAGGACAGCAATTGCATATTGCATTGCTAGGAAAGAAACAAAAAAGTCGTCATGACCTTTGTGCCAAAGTTTTATCTATGAATAGTAGATTTATTTAGATTCACAACTCGATTGAGTTGACTTTCGAATGACTGACATAAACTGTACCGCGTAGATATGCATGATTGGTTACTTTCTTTTGCAGTGTACAAGAGAGCGAAATGAGCTGAACAGAAGTGTTTTGTGAAAGACTTCTTACGTCGCAGTCTCCTGAGTTGTTGTAATAGTATATCGAAAGAAGTGAAGCGATAAAAAACGAATAGGATGATTTTTTTCTATAAATTCGCTACTTTTTAAAGTATCCTTTTAGGCCAGCTTGAAATGTCTCAGGATTCAAAGTATTCTCGTGTCTGCCTTCCAGCAAGGTTGGTGTAAAGGACAAACAAGAAGAATTGAAAAAGGTACATTTTCTAGTGTCTCTGAAGATTGTTGAGTGAAAAAAAAAAAATCCTCGATGGATTTTTCAGTAAAGCGCCAAGGGGTAAAAAATGTGCGCCTAGTTATGTAGAGAATATCTGGCCGTATGTCGTTTTGCTTGTGATGTTTCAAGTGAAAAAAAAAGATGTACATGGTGAAATAGTGATGGATCGGATATTTTATTTAGCTGCTAGTGGTAAGTGGTAAAGTAAAAAAGACGAAAATATTGACAACAAGAGTCTGAGACATCCAATTTACTTTTTTTCCTGGTTGCCAATAACCAACCCAGAAAAAACTTTCACTCAAACTATCTCTATTTTTCTCCCCCAAATAATACATTTGTGTCGTATGCCTTCTCTTTTTTTTAAACCAAAAAACAGAATACAATCTGGTTCTGTCCACTCGAGAAAAAAAAGAATCTCATCCCATCTTGTCCTGTTAAGTGTCACCATTGGAATGTGCACACATGACAAATCAAAAAACAGTCGTAAGCAAAGTTGCTGGTAAACAGAAAGAGAAAAGTTGGATTCTATCGCTTCTCTTTTCTATCTCGCCTTTTTTCTATTGTCTGAAAGAAAAATCTAGATTCAAGTAGGGTGAAAAGAGTTGATAGTTGAATTGGAGAGAAAGTCGTGGAGAAAGTAAGAAGCGTGAGGGATCCTGGAAGACTTCATTTTCGAATTTGTCTCTCAATCGGATTTAGATAAATGTGTAGTTGAGTTGCCAAGTCGAATAAAAAACGGAATGAGCTTAGGACGAGTGACTAGCAACTGACCTCGCTGACATACATCTCTAACTTAGTTGGATTGTCAGCGTACATTTGGGCAATGCATGCAATTTTTATGATCAGCTTGGCCACAAGTAAAACATATTTTTTTGGTAAAAAAATGCCTCAAAGATAAAACCCAACTGCTCAAGCTGAAACAGCAGATTTTTTTTTTCGGTTGAAATCAATTACGTTCAGAGATATTTTCTTCTTTCTCTTTCCAGTATTGATGTGGTTGACCTTTTCCCTTTGCAAGATAAAAAGGACAAAATTGAATGCTATTTGCAAATATAGCAAAATGAATAACGGGACATGTCAGTAGATTCTTTTAAGGAATTTCTTTTACTTGGAGAGAAAGTCCCAATTTTTTTTTCTGCAAAGTTTTAACTTTCACGTTCAATATCCCAACCATCCATGCATACCCATGATTTCCATTCTTTTTCATAAATTACATAATGTTTCTAGTTGGTTGTGTGACCGTAATCGGGGTGGTACAGCTGAAATTGACTGAAGCGGAAAATACTGATTTTTCCTTTTCTCTTTCCCTCATAATCTTTCTTCAACTAAAAAAAAGCGCACGACACCCTTCACTTGAGCTAAATTAGAAAATTCATGAATCCTTGAAATAGTTTTCCTTAATTAGAAAAGTTGAAATGCATGCGTTTTTCTCAGTCTCTTTTTTATAGAATTCGTTATTTTATTTCCTTGTGACTTTATACTCAGTAATGTCGTTATTACAAAAAATACAACAAATATCACTCCTTTAAATTACTTCTGCATTAGTATAAAACTCTCCGTATATTTTTCATCAAACCAAATTAAAAGTTTTTTTTGCTTTCTCCACTAGATCCAACCTTTAACTAGGAAGTGAACCAATGAGACAACACGATTCCCATTCCTCATCACTTGATTTTCTTCCATTTGACATAATAGCCGAACAGTTTAGACAAATGAAACTTTTTTTTATTCTTTTTTCGTTGTTAGTTCTCTTCTGTGGAAAGAAAACGGCATGTAATAATAAACTACAACACTTTCCCTGGATTTTTTCAGATTTACTTAAACCTAAACAAGATTTAGTGACTCAACAGCAGGCGTTTCGGTTCACTGAGTTATAAATTACTAGGCTGATTAGAGAATTGTCTGCTAAACATTTTTATTCATTGTGATAAAAATATATACTAAACACATGTGTGCCAAAGGGAAAAGTATTATTTTTACTACTGCTTTCCCGGATTAAAATCTTCTGGAATTCACCACGTGTACCAATTTCTCTCTGGCTAAAGCCAACAATGGAGTATTGAAGAAATGCATGGGATCGTATTAAAAAGGATTTTTTTGTTGGCATTTTGGTGGTGGTGATTGAGAGAAATGAAAAATCATGCTTTACATGTAGCAACCGACAGCCTCATTTTTCTTGTTTTTTCCCCTGTGTGCACACCGAAACAAGGATGGCTTTTTGAGCCGCAAGATGCCAAATTCCTTTCACTATGAAAAATTTAGGCTCTTTAATTTTCAGTGATAGAGCATAAAAACAGTAATTTCGTTTCGCATTCTCCTATTTGGTAATCTCTACGAAAATAGTATACTTCTGGGCTTTAATATGTAGCATGTCAAAAATTGAATAAAAATCGTATAGACCTTATACCAAAGAATGTATCTTTTCTTATATAGTTTTCTTATATTTACACTCTTCTTTTACAAGAGAATAATTTTGAGTGATCCCACAGCTGAAATAAGTCAATGAGCCAGAATCAAGAATGATATAGATAGACGTGCTTTCGTCGATGCTTTGAATTCTCCCATTTTCTTTCTCCACTTGGATCTTCTTGAAATGAAAAAAGAGTCCAAATTTTCCCTTTTTTTCTTCCTCAAACTACTTCCCGCTTTTACTTACCAAGAAAAAACAGCAATCATTTAAGAATGGGTACAATTTTTCATTAAAGAATGCTTCCTTCTCTGAGAGTAGTTAACTGGTTGGATGTACATTATATTTTTTTACACAATGGTTGCATAAAAGGCATCTAATTCCACACCCACATAAATTTCCCTAAATGAGCTATTCACTCTTTTTATACTTTTTTTGAACAACGGACAGCTATCATTTTCTCTTTTTTATATGGGTGCGAAACACGGAGTGTGCAGTGTGCATCGTGTATGAAAACCTTTGAGTTTTATAAAAGGAGGGGATCAAGCTGGCGATTTTCATGGAAAGCACCTATTCCATTGAAGATTAATATGAGTGTGTTGATTGAAAGTGTTTTTTGGGTAATCCGCTCAAAAGTTTTGTAAGTGATTATAATGCGGTGTAGTTATATCTCAGGTAATTTGAGTGATCATTAAACGAAGCCTTGTTGAGTTATAGAAAAGACCAACTGGTACAATTAATTTTAATGATGATGATGTCCTAAAACGAAGAGATTTCAAGTGGCCTATTGTCCAGTAGTTTAACAAGAGAGTACTTACAAAACGCTTTTATGACGGGCAACCGAAAAACATGACCAAAAAAGTTAAATCAAAAGCTGTTGAATACACAAATTGTATTGGAAAGTACACACACATTTTAGTTTTTGTTACATGAAAAAATAAAAACGTTTGTTTAGAATTTTCTGGAAGAGTCACAGGAATTTCGCGCGTTTTTAAATAGAGTTTTGCTCATTGTCGGTTTTTGCATTTGGATCGTGGCTCAGAGAACTTGAATTCCTATTCCAAAGTTGTGGTTACCTCCTCCCAGGTTCTTCCCATTGAGAGCACACGACAGAAGAACTTTCACGCATCCTTTCAGGGTGCTCTCAAGTCCAAGTCCGACAACACTGTCATTGTCGACTTTTGCACGAAAATCGATCCCTTCATCAATAAGATAATGGGCTCCAAGGGTATAAAACTTTTTCTTTGCTTCGCCATTGTCGTAGCCGAATTCAATGCCCATTTCCAACCGATTGTTTACGCGCTGGTAAAGGTCTGCTGTGAACTTTTCGTCATTTTGGCTGAATAAAAAGGCTTGGAGATTTCCGTAAGAGTGACCCAGGCCAACGTAGTGATTCTTGACGGCGTTGCCAGTGACATCGTATTCAACCCGGCCCCCTGCTAGCCAGCCTTGAGTGCCAAGGACTAGTCCAGCGTCTACGAGTTGGTTCTCATTTTCGCGTGTCCCGCCAAAGTATGAAGTATTCAAGTTCATGAAGTCCCTTTTATAGCTGACAGCTAATTTTCCGTTTTTGTCTCCGGAATCTGGTGACAACTGCCCTTCGAGTTTGACGGCTAGGCCTGGGTAACAATTGCTGGTAGCTTCGGCGGAAGCTCCAATCGTGTTTTGAGTGTTCCACATGTGGGTCAGCTTAAGGCCCAGGTCGGGAAAAGGGTAAGTGGCTGAGTAGCTTGCTTTCACCTTTCCATCTTCAAACTTCTGGGTAAAGTCCGTATTGACTAACAAATCCCCACATGTGACTCCTTTTGCGGTAACATTCAGCACGTCGAGAATATAAACTTTCTTTGAAAACAGGTCTCGTGTTGCCTTTCCCAGGTTCTCAAAGATAGGAGGGGCCATTACGCTTATCAGTGAGGGCCTGCAACAAACAAACAAGTTCAAATTAGCTATTCGATTTTGACACTTCTATTATCAAGAGGCTCTTTACTCACTGGTATTGGGATGAGTCCAAAAGATTGCGGTAAGATTAGCTCGGACTGGTGGAAACGTGTTTAGCAGATTTTCATAGCCTACTTGAGAAGTTCCCTGAAATTAGGAATATTCTCAGAGAATTTGAATTTACAAACGCAGACCAAACAAATTTACGTTGACATGAAGACTTCCTTAGAGACGAAGTTTCTATTGGCCAAGCGACTTGTAAACTCAAGTAGCTTCAGGTAAAAAATTATTTTTATCCCACAGCTTCCATAATTACGCATAATTATCATATGCATATGGTGAAACCCATGAAATATCAACATCATATATCTTATCTTGGAGTGTACCTATAAGATGTAAGATAACTAAATTCCTATTCCTTAAATTCCTATTAATTACATTTTTAATTGTATTCTGGCCTTATATCATCGTCAGTATACATTTTTTGTTTTTATCTTTCGGCATCTTCGTCTAGTTTCATGCCCAACGTTTTAAGAATGAAATAGAGGGTAAACACCAGCGAGATCTGCTCTGAATTCTAATTAATATTTCAGGACACGTACAACAAATAAAACGGAAGAGTAAATAGAAAAATGTAACAGGTTGCTCAGTCATCAACTGAAAAAAAGTTTACCCTAAAGTTGCCGTTTTAGCTTAAAATGACTATTGTTGAAACATACAGAGACAGGAAGGTCATTGGGGCAACTTGATACTAGTGTTGGGACACTATGGCATGTTATTTGATAACACACTCAAGGTACTGTTGATAGTTACAAGAAACCGTATCTTCTTAATGATACTATTTTATATAAGCTTATCGGTTCATTTGTTGTATCACGAAAAAACCTCTAGCTTCCCTTATCTGTCACGAAACAATTTAAGTAAAAGTTGTTATTTTCTTGTTTAGAATTCTCCGAAAGGTACATTTCAGTAAGGAATCTTCAGAACGGTAATTGGCTTTCATTACAACAAACAAAGTATTCAACAACTCATTAGATATCTTACAAGCCTCCCGATCCAAATCAACTCGTTTAGCTTTCCACGAATTTTTCATAAAAAATCTTAATACTTGGGCCGTAAAACAAATACTTTGTCCTTAAATAATGGCTTTGTTTTTTTTTGTTTCTTAGCTCAAAGTATTGAATTGCCTTCTCAGAAATTATAGGAACCTTTTATCTATTACATACTTTAGAAACAAAATATCTCGACTAAAATGAGAAAAAGAAAGATATCCTCATTTCAGTACTTACTAGCCCGGGTATTTTCTACGAAGAATAAGATAGCAAAACAATACAAGTAAGGACGTTGTATAAAGTTATTAAAGAAATGCTCGTTGGGGCAGAGCGTAAACTATCGTATTTAATTAAGGATATTAAATGTCCTATCCAATTGTCCTCATGAACGAAAATATGTTACGAAACCCACTTCATTCTAAAATAGCATGGCAATCGCTCATAAAGTTTGACGTTCACTCATACTATATTTACAAGAAACACTGAAATAAACAAGCAAAAGAAAACTTTCTGGGTACGCACCTGTATAACGCTTTGCATCTACGTTCAATCCTCGTATAACCTGAACAAAAATCCAAAAATATTTTGATTAACCAATATCCGGTGATTCTATAATGGGCCTGTTGTGAACAGCAAGCTCGCATAACAAGTTTG